>JASPKZ010006849.1:1620000-1871911 GCA_030220185.1 Diploptera punctata
TTTCGCATGCTCCGTACTCAATACGTACGAATTTCCGACACATGGTTATTTAACAAAATATATTTGTTTTTGCCATCTGCATCATACCTAGCAGTTTGAGCATTGAATTTCGAAACACCCTGTATATATATATATATATATATATATATATATATATATATATATAATACCCGGAGTGCGCTGATACACCTAAATAAATGATAATGTGTTTTTGCATTTACTTGAATAAGTAAAAGGAAAAATAAATATAAATTTATATCGTTATTATTTTTAGAAACCCCGTGCTGATTACTCGGCGTTGCCCGGGAATATACGCATCTTGATGTACTTGGCATAAATGAGCTGAAAGACAAAATTCGTTATTTTGAGATATCCATAAAAGATACCCGCCGTGCGCTGCTATTCTTTTCTGGAAATCTACTTATCCCGATCTTCTTGGCATCAATAAAAGACAAAATAGGTTATTGTGTGTAAAAGATAAACATGTGCTGTCGCGGACTTTTTTTGTAGAGTTTTTTGAGATATTCAATTCTGTGTACATTAATTTTGTGTATGTTTTATGGTTTAAGGAGCGTAGGCCGTTTAAGGACAAAAAATGGACTTTTTCACGTTTTTCACTACACAAGGTGTTTTTAGGGCGTAGGAGTTGAGTATCTCAACTCTCTTATAGCCTATGTTCATCCCGGGAATCTCTTGAACATTTTACAAAAGAACCATCACAATCGAATCAACGGTATGGCCGCGCATAAAGTACGAACAAACAAACCAACAAACAAGTAAACATTTTTAGATATTAGATTTAGAAGATAAATTCTATTGCTGATTTTATTTAAAATGATCGGGTATATAATAATAATAATAATAATAATAATAATAATAATAATAATAATAATAATAGCTTTATTTTACCTGGCAGAGTTAAGGCATTAAGACCTCGTATACCACTCAACGAGGTTTTAAAAAATGCAAAAAATAGTCTTACATCTAAATTACAATAAACATGAACGATTACATGTTATATATATATATATATATATATATATATATATATATATACACACAATACAATTATTATTTATAATGTATTCTGATTTACTGTAGATTTAACGAATTAAATACAATATGTACACTATATATAAGAAACGAGAAAAATTATTCATGACATATATTGGTAATTTTTTTAAAGTAGAGCTATAAGGGACGGAACTGGTACGATACCAATATTTCCATTTCCTATAGTGTTCCTTAATCCAATGGTATGTTTAGTATAAATTAGATTAAATTACGAAATTAAAATATTAATTATTTTAATATTATTAAATATTTTAATATTACATTAGGAAAATTGCCAAGATTGCATCTACATATTATTAATTTAAAACAAAAATTGACGACTTCTCTCAAAGTTCTAGTTTAGTTGCTACTTTATTATTTTTGGATTTAATGAGCTATTTAATAAATAAGAAATTATTTATATATATATATATATATATATATATATATTATTGTAAGTACTAGAATATTTAGAAGTACTGTACTCTTTTTAGGTGTACTTTTACGTTCATATCTGTAACCAGTAGAACATTTAGAAGTACTATACTCTTTTATAGGTGTACGTTTACATTTATAGTATTTAGTACTAACTTTAGACATAATTATAGAGTATAAACAGATAATGTATGACTTATTTTAGCATGATGGATAAGGACTTATCGCCTTATCTCCCAATATAAACAAAACTTCTATTCACTGGGGAACAGTGATTTTGGTGCCTTAATGTTTTCACCTATTTATGGGTATATTTGGGTCACTGATTCCAAAGATGATTTCAGTTTCGTCCTATCAGCTCTAGTTTTTGAGATAGAGTTTATTCAAATTATATACCAGTTCAAAAATACTGGTCCACATATACAACTATATTACTCGCATACAATTAAATACAAAAGAACAAATACTTTCTTTTTCATGAAACAACTGTATCTATATAACTACCATAATTTATTTACACATTAGTCTCGTTAGAATCATTAATTTTCCTCCATCAGGTCGCAGAATCCCCGTTTCTGTGATTTCCTCCGATGCAATGATCTTGGACATTCTCGGTGGATGCTCCAACAGTAGTCCGCCATCATATGTATATCCCACCGTCCACGATACCTTTCTTCCATTGTACTTAATTCCTGGTGAAAACGCTCACCCTGTTCCTCACTTACATCTCCAAGATTGTCTGGAAATCGATCCAAATGACTGTGTAGGTAGTGTAATTTGATGCTCATGTTACAACCTAGTGCACAAAAAGCAGTGAGCATATTCTCCACTAGTTCATCACTATTAGGAGACTTATAGTTTCCAAGGAAATTCTTCACTACCATACAGAACGAAGACCATGCGGCTGCTTCAGTATCATTCATTGAGTCTTGAAATTGATGGTCATTAATAAGTTGGCGGATTTGTGGTCCATCCAATATACCTGCTTTTATTTTTTCCTTACTCAGTGCAGGAAATTTTGTACATATGTAGCCAAAACATGTTCCATCTCTATTCAACGCCTTGATGAACTGTTTCATTAAACCAAGTTTAATATGCAGTGGTGGCAAGATGATGTTGTTTCTGTCAACCAAAGGTTCTGCAACGATGTTTTTTTCTCCAACGGTCATGCTTTCTCTAAGAGGCCAATGCCTTCTCACCCAATGTTGATCTTTGGCTCTAGAGTCCCATAAACATATAAAGCATGGGTATTTGGTGTACCCACCTTGTTGTCCTAGAAGAAAATTCACCATCTTGAGATCGACACACATTACCCATTGGTGATCACGGTAAGAGATCTTCTCTAGCACTGTAGCTATTGTATGTTGATTTTCACGCATAGAAACTGAGTGACCAATTGGGATTGACCTGTATATGTTCCCATTATGCAAAAGAACACATTTTAGGCTGCGTTTGGAGCTATCTATAAATAACCGCCATTCACTTGGTGTGTATTTTCTTACACCCAGCTTCATTAACAGTCCTTCAACATTCATACAAAAAACAAATTCATTTTCTACTGTGAAGAATGGCAGGAAGTCTGTTTCTCTTTTGCGATAGACTGTGACCTTTGTTCCCGGTAACAGACATTGTTTCTCTGCCAGCCTGGAAGCTAACAACTCAGATGACTTCTTTGGAAGACTTAGATCCCTTATGAGGTCGTTCAGTTCCGCTTGACTAAAACCGGATGAAACTGATGAAGGTCCTGGGAAATCGCTGTCATTTCCCTCAGAATAGCTTTCAGTTGAATCATCCTCTTCTTCTGGTGACTCTGGAAGACTGGTAAAAATTGGAACAGGTATCTCCTCTGAATGTGGAACAGGGCGTCTTGCGGAGCGTAGATTGGGATATACCCATCTATTCCGGTTTTTGCTATTGATGCCCTTTACATTGACTGAACAAAAATAGCAGTCATCACTATGGTTAATTTGTTCTCGCCAGATCATTGGTTCCCCAAATTTCAAGCATTTCCGTTTCCCATTTGTCCATTGTCGTAGATGCTCTGTGCACGTTTTACATACAATGTGAGGTGCCCAAGGCTTATCTTGATCTCCCAGTTGTACTTTGAAATAGGCCAAATAAGCTCTTCTTACAAAGTCAGTTATAGGTTTTCTTTGTTGAGTGAATGTGTACTCCCCACAGATGAAACAAAACACATCAGGATGATTCACACATTTTCTTCGTGTTGAAGCCATGTCAGTCTAGAAAAAGGATAAACAATTGTCAAATTAGTAAAATTACATATGCAAACGGCAACAACAACATGAATATAACTTGGATTAAATCAATTAGTATTATGCAAACAATCGATTTACAATGGTGGTACATAAGAGCAGTATCATCAATATCTTGCAAACTAGAGCTGCTGCAACAAAATGGATGACATTTTTGGAATCAGCAGTGCCGAAATACCCAGAATCATGTGAAAAATTTCAGGCACCAAGAAAAAAATATTTTTTTGTTCCCCAGTGTTATATTTATTATTACATCGAAAATAGACCCATCTAAGATAAATTGTATTTACCATTTCTACATCTACAATGGCGTAACAGCCTTAGCCTCTCCCTTGCTAGGAGTTACTAGACCAAGTTAATTTAGTTACTATTATTTCCCTAAATATGTCATGAATGGTGTGCGGTCAACATACCGACCCAATGAGACATCTAACAGGCAAATAAGGTGTAGGCCTATTACTAGGATGAAGAATATCGGTAAATTGTGTTTAGAGAGCTCTTTATTCAGGTTTAAGGATTTTTTACGAGCCTGAAAAATCTTCACACTCAGGACCCACGGCATAAATGTCCTCCCGGAGGACATGCTTCTTGGATTTTTCTGTCCAAAAAAAATCATTGACCCTGGCCGGGTTTGAACCCGCGACGGTCGAGACAGAGGCAAGGAACACAATTATTAGTCCACCGCGGCAGACATTTATCATTTCAAGACCATTATTTTTATTTCTTATAAAAAGGAAAATATATTTACAATTTTACGTTCATACACTGTGTAAAATTCAGACCAATATTCTCCATCATTATTATAAGATGCACAAATTAATTTATGTAACGAAGTATCGTACATTTTCTTCACTATTTAACTCATGCCCCAAATGGGAGTCAATGAGCAATCACGTTTCAATGAATTTTGTTTTAAAACCAATGACAGTCGTCATTTACCTCGCTCTTTATCGAATTCTCTTTACCAGCTCCTGCTTTTGTGACAAAGAAAGCTTCTCCTTTTTTATTATTCTGAACAGGTCAGAGCATTATTTTGCAGTGACAGTCTCCAACAAATACATTGAATATAGCAAATAATTAACAGATTCCTTCAAACTACACATTTGATGATTGTGTGTTCAATAATTGTGATTTAAAATAATGATTTTTTGAGCTGTTTACTAAAAAAAAATATCTTATAATGTTGGAATATTAATATAGTTTGATTGTGTTTAAATTTTGTTCTCCAAAAGGATGCATTAGTACACGATTGTGATCCTATATCGCAATAAATAATATGCACACTGGTCCACCGCTGTGGTCTCGAGTTCTTGATAGCGTGCTGCCATGCCACGCAGCGGGCCCCCGGGTCGATCCCCGGTCGGGACAGTTTGTCAGGGTGAGGTTTTTATCGGGGTTTTTCCTCACCTATAAGACAAATTTTAGGAAAACTTTAAGGCCCAAACGGTCCCCGAAAGCACATGGCCATCGCAATCCTCATCATTCATTATTCATCTTAGATTAAGCTTAGGATTCGGGACCCTCCTGGCGCACCACTCTCCTCATCATCATCCTCCACCCGTCATATCATGGGGGCAACGTAACACCGCCTTCAGGCGCCCCAACCTCAAAAGTGGGTTACAAGTACGCCATGTCAGGAGAGAACACCAGGAATGTCGAAAGAGATCCTGGGACATTTGCAAAAAAAAAAAAAAAAGAAAATGAACAAGTTGTAGTGAATAAACAAATTAAACATAAACACACATTTCTGATTTGTTTTCAAACATCGCCGTTTACATTAAATATATAAATATTTTAAAATACTAGTAACTATATTTAAATAATGATTTTTGAGTAAACGGATTAATTGTATTCGTTAAATAGCCCTAACAAATGCCAGTTTTGATTTCCAAACTCTTGTGACATTACTTATGATAACTAAGAATATTACTGAAAACCCATTTATATCGAAGCCGGGACTTCCCAGATGCGAGGTACAAATGTTATCGTCAGAATGTATTCGCTGATACATGTTTATTGTTATACGATCTCAAAGAGTTAAATGACAAGCATTCATTTGTCTGTATTCAATTTTTCCTTAGAGAAATTACTTTGAAAGCATCTGAAAAACAAGTGACTAGCGAGTGTGTGTGTTGCATGACGTGGCATGAAATAGCATTCTAACTTTTTTTGTAGTAATTGAATTGCTCTGTTATCATGAAAATGGTGAAATTTTGAAAAGTAAAGTTTGTAATAAATTATTTCTAGGATTAAAATGGTAGAATGGGAATTGAAAACCGTACATTCACACGCAAGGTAAAAAAACAATAAAATTAGACCGCCTTCTCATTCTATGCTGAGTTCACTAGGAAAATCCATTTTTCTACATAACTTTTCCTATATTTCAAGTAACTTATTTATGTCTTATTTTATTTAAATACTATTTTATACTACCAGACACTTATGGCGTAATAACATGCTATTAGTCATACAAAAAATATACATTCCTTAATTTTTAAGTAAAATTAACATTTTGTCATATTCACAAATAGACTTTCATGCGATTTAAAAAATAATATTTCAATATTTCTCATTATTTCCTCGTTGAAATACATATTATTATGTATTTAAAAAGAAATTGGATATTTTACACACTTTCTTATGGAATTAATTCACACACATACACAATCACACAAAATCAAACACACACACACACACACACACACACACACATGTGTGTGTGTGTATTTGGGTGTGTGATTATTATTGTTATTATCATATAAAATGTTGTTTCTACATGAAATTTACATTGCATTTAGCCTCACATGAAATATTTAATCTATCTACTAAACTAATATTAATCACATTTATTCTAATTCCTATACTTACATTTAATGTATTTTAACTCTTTGTAGTTAGCATAGTCCATATCCATATTTATCAAATATTTATTTGTGTTTGTGGTGGTTCAGTGGAAGAGAAGGCCTTATGGCCTTAACTCTGCCAGAATAAATAAAACACATTATTATTATTATTATTATTATTTATTATAATATTTTTATTACGTTGATTCTGTATTCCATTATATATAAAAGGCCTCTGTGGTAAATCCCTGTTGTTTTCTTTGATAGTTCTGCCACCTATATTAAAATACGTTTTTGCGTGATAATGCGTTTTATCGTACTTACAGCAATGGCGAATATGATTGAAAGTTCAACTTCCTACATTTCGGGGTTGCCAACATAAATAACTATACTGTAATATTACACATTACACCCTGGGGTGTCCGCTTCTCGAGCCCCACGCTGTGCTCACAACAGCAACATGGCGAGTCCCCAGGTGGCGGATCGGGGAACGGTCGGTGGTTTGCTTGCATTCCTCCCGGCTAGGTTCAGGGGCCGGACCCGCGGGCCATTTGTGAGGTCGTCAGGACTCGAGCTACCTGACGTACTACATAGCTTGCGCTGCGCCCACTTCAGCAGCTATTGCTGGTGTGTCTCCTTTGAATACTGAATCTAACTCTGGTGACTGGTAGGTGCCTACAAGATGTGTTAATTTTTTCAAGTGGAACTCATGATATATTTAAAAAAATTAAATGATGAAAGTGTTTTACTGTATTCACTCGGTTTTCCTGTCTGTTTATTGTCTATTTTTAGCTTTAAAATTGACGGAGTTATGGTTATAAAATTAAACCAAATTCAAATTTCCACCACAGTACGCATGCTGAAAAGGCTATTGTTGCTAGCATGATTCATCAGTCGTATTGGGATGTGAAGCCTGGATACCCTAGGTGTTTTTTTTTGACGCGTTCCCTCGGTGGCGAGGTGGAGAAAAGATCGCTGGATCTGCTAGTCAGTCCACCCTTCCAAGTCCAATGGACTCGCGGACCATAAGTGGAGTCAACAGGGGGAAGATGAGCGACCTGTTGACTAAAGCTTAATATCCTGGACCCACAGCAGGAACAGCGACCACCGTGGCGAAGTGGTGGGAGACTGGAGATTAGGAGCTCCTTTCTCTTGGTTCAATGAACCCGAGATCCATCTGTGGGGGCACCAAGGGCGGATGAGCACCCTGGATGCCTACATTGCTCAGTGGGCTGGAATCACAGCAGCAGCACGACGAGGCCTTGTCTTGCGAACGGGCTGGTTGGGACAATACCGGGCGTAATGCTGGGAATTACCTCCAGGTCAGTAAGCTTGGAAACGGAAAAGCGCGATCTTTTGGGTGTGGGATTTGCGCCGACTCCTGGACCGGGTGACCCAAGGACAATCTGTGAGGTCGTCAGGAATTGAGCGACCTGACGTACTAATGCTCAGGCTGATTTAACTTCTCCATACATCCCTTTCATGAGTTAATGTTTTCCAATCATCTCATGTATAACACTGCTCAACATGATTTTTGTCTCATGAGTACCAATAGTTGTACTTAATGCAGTTTTTTATCGTGTTTTCAAATAAGTATTCGGAATTTCTCCATCACCCACAGTTTTTTTGTTTCGATTTAAATTAATGGATTTAAAAAAAATATTTTTTAATAAAAATTTTTGCGTCCATTTGTCCATTGTAAAATAAAACCAAATTAGCTAACTCAAATGATTTCGGCTATGAAAAACAGATATCAAAGCAAATGGAATCCTAATAAGCACTCTACTTTTAAACAAGCCCAATAGATACAATATTTACCATATTTATTATCACAGATATGTAAAGTAATTTAGATACTATTGTACCGAAATCAAGTTTTCGATACGTGGATTACGTCATACTGCGTAACCAATACGTCATCGCGTCTCCATTTCTTCTGTCATCTTAGTGAACAGTGCCAAATTCTCTCCTACATACCCCTCCCTTTCCTTTATGCGCCGTGTTCTATCGCGCATCCTCCCCTCTCCTAGTGAACCCTCAAATAAGCTGTGCTTACTAACATCAAGGTCATCATCTGTTTAACCAAAGAGTCAAGTCGATATAGTTCGGAGGAGCTTGTTTTGTTTATTGGTCCCTTAGGCCAGGGTAGGGCCACAAGGAACGTGTACCCTAACCCTTGGCGGGACTAGTGTGAATGAAAGAGAGTAAGTACGTATGTTTCATTATTATTGTTGTCATAGAATTTTGTTTAGATGACCGATAAGGTTATTGTTCCTTTCCTAAATTTATTTTCCAATGTTAAACTAACTATCTTTTATTATTTGAATGTTATATCTGACTGTTTTTTTTACTCTTATTAAATATAAGATATCTGTTTTTAGTTAACTTCTGTCTATTGATTCAGTAGCTAGTCATGTCAGATATGAGTACAAAGTTCCAAAGCTTTCTCAAGCGAATATGACTTCCTCTTTCCTTGAAACTTCCACGTTGTAATCGGTATAGATTATAATATATTACATGCTTAACAATTTATTGAGGAAATGTGAGTTAATCTTTGCCTTTAATGGGCCCGGGCAAATATATGTTAATTTGAGCAATCTATGTTCCCAACTCAAGGTAATTATCAACAACATTGGTACGATCCAGCACCAACACGGTGCAATAGTTGGTAGCGGATCGCGTGGTTAATTATATTAATGCAGCGTCATCATCATCCGATTCAACTATAAGGCTATTTAGCCTGCACGGTCTCTATGAGATATTTTCTTTCCACCTCATCTTAGGAAGATCCAAATATTCACTTCTCCTAGTGATGGTACTCAAGCCTGGTTTTTGGGATTATTATTCTGATCATTTATTCAACGTGACTTTTCCAGGTAAGTCAGTATTTACATATGAAGTCTACAACTAGTTGTAGCTGAAGTTCTTTCATTATTGTTGTGGTCTCAGCGTGTGTATTCTACTTTTGCTCTCAAGAAATTTGATTTCATTGGATTTATTCTGTTGATGTCTGCAGTACTCATTATCTATGCTTCACTTCGTTAACATAGAACAAGTCTTGCTACAATCTTGCACAAACGTACTCGTAATCTTGTGTACTGCCTTATGAGGGAATGTTTCATAATTTTATTAACTATCTCCATTGTTTTATTTAATTTATATATTTTGCGAGTTTATTAAATTTACAAATTTTGAGAGATTCCTATATCGCTTTCATGGAAACGCGATAATTTATATCCAATATATGTGAATTCATTAACTCATTCAATTAATTTATTGTTTATGTAAATTTTACTTGCACAGGATATTTACCATAGAGTGCAATTATTACTGTTTTGTCAATATTTATTTCCATGTCATATTTTTCACGGATTTTATTCAAATTGTGCACAGAGTGTGCAATATATTAATTATTTTATATAAACGAACAATTCTCCGATTTGCATGGGCACTGGAATGACGATTCAAACTGGAATTAATCAGATTATTCTTCTAAAATTATAAATATGAAATATTCTTTATATGATCTGGAAGATATTGAATATATTCAAGTAGCTTAAGGTCTTTCATGTGATTATTTAACTCATGCCCAAAATGGGAATCAATTACCAATCACATTTCAATGATTTTTTATTTACAACCAATCACAGTCGTGTTTCGCCTAAAATGTACCAACTGAAGTTTATCATAATAAAGAAAGCACCTCCTTTTTAACATTCTGAATAGGTCATAGCATTATTTTGCAGTGACTTGCCCCCTAAGAAATACGGCTACCAGATTGTATATATAATGCATGAATGTCAACAGAGAGATAATATAAAAACATTTGTAATAATTTATTATACCACAAAAAAAGCACTGTTTTCACTTTCTTAAACGAATTATTTTCCAGGAAATGACGTTGCAGAAAAATATAATTGACATATTTACATCATAGGACATCAGAAATTAATTAATTAATATCTATTACGTTGGTTATAAATTTCTCCACTAGGGTGCATTCTTACAACACCTTGCGATCCTTTGGCAGTAAATAATATGATCTGGTTGCAGTGACGAACAAAATAAGCAAATGAAGCGTAGCAATCGTTTCTCGTTTGTTTTCTAACATCGCCGTTTACATTAATTATATAAATATTTTAAAATAACTATAGTTAAACAATGATTTGTGAGTAAACAGCTTAAATTTATTCGTTACATAGTTCTAACAAATGCCACTCTAGATTTCCAAATTATCTAGATAAATTCACTCCTCACTTCGTGAGTCGTGAATTTATCGATAATTTGGAAATCACCCGTGGCATTACTTATGATAACTATTTTGAGTTTTACTACATATTTTGTATTTATTTAAATATACAGAGTGTAAATTAATTAAACAGAAGAAATTAGAGGATTTTCAGACAAGCAATTTGAAATAGGATATATAAAGTCTCACAAGATAAATTACACCCGTTGCTTACCGAAACCAACCTTGAAATTTCTTTCAGAGAAGCGTTGTGATATACTAAAGCCGCATAAAAAAACGATCTGCCGTTTTTAATTGGAAGGCACTAAAATCCAGTCCCAAATCATTCATTTAAACCACAGTGAAGTAATACAAAACCTGAATTGATATATTGGTTAACCCTCACTGCCTACCGTCCGCGCCGAGTAACGCCAAACTTCACTCCGCTCTTACTCATGCAGGGAGTCAATCTGCTCCGTACAGTGGTTTAATACTGACGGATTTTTTATTGGATTTCTGTGCCTTGCAGTTAAAAATGACAATTGTTTTGCACACGACCTTGGTACATTATAACGCTTCTCTGGGAGAAATTTCAAGGTATCTTTCGGCATGCAATGGTTGACAGTTCCCTTGTCAAAAAGTGTGAGTTATCAGTTGTTATGTTGTTTACATATTCATAATCCAGTATTAATATTAAATTGAGGCACAGGATAGAATGTTATGGTTATAGCTTCAGACATGAGGTGGGAGAATAACATTAACCATGATTTGAGGGAAGTGTATTATACAGAGGATGATTGCAAACCATTTGCACAGGATAGGAACATATGGAGAGCTAATGTCCGCGCAGCCATGGATCTACGGGTACAATAAGTCAGTGAGTTAGTTTGTAGTTAATAATACAATTTAAAAAAATAATATGAATATAGAAAATAACAGAGGTACAATACCTACTACTATAGTGCGATCAGTATAGCATTGGACAGCAGACGCGGGGTTTGAACTGTGCGGTGACGAAGGCTTATACGTGCAGACACGGGACTTGCAATGTGCGCAGACTCTGCTGAATACAAGCACATCCCACGCATTCACGGTTGCAGTCAGATTGCGTGCTTCGAGTGGATAAGGTGCTCGCTCGCTTTTCCTTGTGTACTGAATAGCGTGTGTGTATAAGTTATTTCAATTTTAAAATTTGTATTTTATAAAACAGGTGTGTATAAGTGTAAACTGAATGACGAGTGTATAATTGTAAAGAGTACACTGTATAATGGCTAATAATTTTTCTACTGAACAACGTGTGTTTATTTATGATCAATATTTGTTAACTCAGTCTGCCAACCAAGTACGAAGACTCTTTGAAACGCGAATCCTGGGTGTAAAATTCAACCACGTTTAACAGTCCATACTCTCTACAACAAATATCATGTAACAGGAAGTGTCGAGCCTAACGTTCTTACAGAATAAACAATAAACGACATATGTTTATCGACTGGAACAATTAGGCGCCTTCTGTAACAAGTAGAAATTTCTGAAGGCTCTATATAAAAATTACTAAACTGTTAAAATTGCATCCATATAAAACGACCAAGGCACGTGCTCTTCAACCGGGTGACCCTGTTCCAGCACCTGCGTCAATAAAGTTGGTAAGTACGACAATTTGTGAAATAGTTACAAAAAATTGTGTGGTTGTATCACCTCGATATTACGCTGTCCGTTCCCCGCCGCGAGTGAGTCAGCAGTGTATAGTGAAATCCCGCGTCTGCTGTCCAAAGCTATGCTGATCGCACGACATAAACCCTAAATCCAAAGTTTCTATGCGCGATAAAAGTATTATCTCAAAATAAGATTAGAGTAAACATTCAGGCTATTCTACGCCACCGTGCCACAAGTGAATATTCGACCGGAGAACATGCGACTTTTAGCATCGTGTTGGTTAATGTCATAGGCACATGTTCCCGCTAGAGCCAATTGCCCAAACGTTTGCTCACATATATGGGGATTCTATCCAAGAGTCCACCTGTATTAGTAGGTAAGTTAGGGTACGAACATGGGCGACTTAGTAACCAGATTAGTTTAACGTTCACTTGTTTGTTAGCGGGTTTTATTGGTAAGCTCGCTACACTATCTGAGCAAAGACATTTTGCATTGCAATTAAGCTGATATTGGGTTACTTTCAGCTCATCTTCTCACTTTATTTTAAGGATTTTCTATTTTTTGGAGGAGGGGAGAAAAAATCAACTTATATATATACACACAGTGAAAAGCTGTCTTAGCCGGAACCTTTATAATAAGGAAACCTGTAGGGACAGAAAAAAAATATCCAGAACGGTACGATTTTATATGTAAAATTGTCCTGCATAAGCCGGAAACCTTTACAACGCGGAAACGGAATGGTTTTTTAAGTGCCTACAGTTAATGTTTACCTCTGTAAGACGGAAAATTATTCTTAAGCACGTTCTAATACAGTATTAATGACCACACGTGAAAATTCTGCACATGACGCTACTGCATTATATCGTTTTACCTCCTTGCGTTGCTATTGTATTGCGGGGATACCCTTGCTTATGTGTGACAGCAGGGAATCCCTCGCTTTTCCGTGCCTGCTTACGTAACCTGCGAAGGAATTGGGAAACTCTTCAGTATTCTTGTAGTTGAGTTCCTTCTCGTTTTTGTGTAATAAAGTTTTTTGTATTGCCGTGCAAACTGTACTGTGTTACATACACTATTTTGTCTGTATTTCAGTTCAATACATTATGTTTTTAAAGCGTGCGTGTAAAACCCTTACACTGCATGAGAAAATTCAAGCTTGTAATTTGGGAACCCTTTATAAGAAGGAAAACTGCCAAGATGGAAATATACTTAAGAAACCGTTATGTTCCTTCATAGACAGGATTTACTGTAAATATATCTTATGAAATTATTTTCATATTGCAAGAATAAACTGCTGTTTTTTCATTTTTATTGCAATATATATTGGTGGCATGGTGGAAAAGAATCCCCAAAATGTATATAGTAACAAATAAATTCAGTAATAATGCATGTTAACCTAGATAGAGTGACTGTGGGTAGAGTGATTGGTTCTCTCTTTCCTTTGGGCTTACCAAAGCCGGTTCGTGACTGGATGGATTTGGTAGGATCTGAAGCGATCCCATTTTGTTTCCCCAGTAGAGAACTTGATAAATATCTATCAATCATTGACCATTAAGTTCAGAACCGATGAAGCATTTCTCTCACAATTTGAAGACTAACGTCAATTACCTAATTTAAATAATTCATTCCGAGCGAGCTTGTATTTCCATTCGATACAACTTGGAAGAAAGAAATTAATGTATAAAAATTTCACGATAGCTGTGAGCAGTTGTTGATTTTCAATTTAATATTTATAGAGTAAAAAATCGATAAGAATACCGTGGGAAGCATACAGTCTTACGATATGTTTGATATTGGAAATGTTTCAAACAACAGACTGTATAAATAAATAAAATAGAAACAACTGAGGCAATGTAAGAATACATAACGTTATTAAAAAAGGCTCAACAGTACATTACCTTTCCTTCAATTTCCATAGTATATTCTTGTAAAACGGTTACTCTACGTACTCCTGTCTTTACTAAACTGTTGTAATATTTTTAACGTTTTTCAATGATACTTACTTACTACTCACTCGCACTATCGAACCCGCAGGTTCATGGCCGCGCGGACATAAGCTCTCCATACATCCCTATCCTGAGATAATGCTTTCCAATCATTCCCTGTATAATCTACTTCCCTCAAATCATAGTTAATGTTATTCTCCCACCTCATTCTTGGTCTACCAACTGGGCGTTTTCCCTCTGGCTTTCCTGAAAGAAGCTTCCATGCAAGTCTTTCATTCCCCATACGTGCAACATGTCCTGCCCATCGCAGTCTACGAGACTTAACTGTTATTTTACAATTTTTCGAATTTATTTATTTACGAGAAACACGGTAACATTGCGACATTTTTAGACAATATTGTGATGGCCACTATTTCCCCCTCCTCTTCCAATTTTGCTACCATCAACAACCCAATTACACTATTTGTGTTAGGTTAGTACTATTTTTTGTTAGGTTAGTGTTAGTTAGTGTGCATCAGATTAGTGTACACTTCAGTAAATAATATGCATACAATTTATTTTGTTAGATTAGGAAGGGAGAAGATAGTGTACATCCATTTTTAATAAACGTTTGGGAATATATTTCGAACAATTGTTCATACAGCACGTGCTGCCATCTAGCATTTAGCTCTATAAACTTTCTGAAGGACTTGGAAAATATATTGGGAAAGGTAAACCACTGTTTAAAAAACGCATAAAACAAACTAGTGAAGTAATTCCTTGAAACAAGATGGATACTACAAGGGCATTGGAACATTCTTAAATTAAATAAGTTAAAATAATAAAATTAGTGCTTGAAATTTCAGTCGCCGCCAACATTAAAATTCATTAAAATTGTGTAGGCCAATCCAGCTGTTGAAAATGGAACAAGTAGGTCTGAAAGGTTAACAATTTTAATATTGAGGGCAACTATTATCTCAGATACTAATTGTATTATAGCAACTTATTACAAAAGATTCTTAATGGTGCTTCTGGTACGATTTTTAGCAGTATTGATTCTTCAATGACATTTTCCTGCCCACTTATAGGTTTTACTACATAGCTAAAGGTAATAAATAAAACTATCTAAAAAAATATTTAACTGTATACAATATAACTAGTGGAGCTAGGCGTAATTTTGCGCAAATTCATTATATACAAAAGAAAACAATTTATCATCATCATCATCTGCCTTTCAAGTATTAGGCCCAGTGGCCTGTTACGGTCTCCCGCCATCTCCGAAAAGGTCGACCCACAGATCTTCTGCCTCGAGGAATGCAGTGAAGAATTTGTTTTGATATTCTGTGACGATCCATGCGCTGAATATGGGCTAGCCAATTGTTTCTATATTCTTGGAGATATTCAGATATAGGTACGATGTTTAACTCTCTGGCTATTGTTGAATTTCTTTGGTGGTCTAGAAGGCTATAACCTGCAGTTCGTAGCAGAAATTTCATCTCCGTGACTTTAATATGACGGTCATCCTGAGTTCTGATGGTCCAAGCTTCACTGCCATAACAGATTATGGGTCTAGCGAGAACTTTATAGAATTCATTCTTGTGTGTGTCTGCACTTTTGATGGTTTAAAAACTTAGTTGATAATTCATAAAGCTTTATTATAGTTTTGTATTTTAAAGGATATATCACATTCCTCATTACAAGTTAGATTATATCCTAAGTATTTAAATGAATTTACTTGCTCTAATATTGAATTCTGAATATAAATTTTACTTCTTACTGGGAATTTCCCTTGAAAGGTCATAACTTTAGATTTTGTTGTTGATATTTTCCATGTTAAAAAAAACAATTTATCTTAGTGGTAATTCCGCTAAAAAATCATCAATCATTCTGGGATGAAAATATGTCCAATCAAAACCAAAGATACGAATAAAAATCATAAACCAGACACGCGTTTGGTCCTTGAACAGGGCATCATCAGGGTTATAACATAAAAATAAAAACACCACTAAAAAGAAAAACAACAAGCACCATATTTATAAATACAGGGTGCGGCGTAAGCCATTTAACCACTGCACATGATTGCAAGAAAAAATCATATTGGTCGAAACTGGGGTTTGAATACAGGACCATCAGAATGTAATCTCAACACTACTGCTTGAGGTAATTTGCTAACTACGGAATGATTTGAGTTTTATTTGTATAGATGCTGTAAGCTCAGAAAATAATATGTTTGCATTTTCGGTTAACTGACTTATGCTGTATATCTAAATGAAGTGATCATCCTGATGATGCCCTGTCAAGGGCAAACACCTGTCGGGATCAATTCGAGCATGTTTCTTGTCTTGTTTTGTCAATTTTACTGGTATCTGTGATTTTTAACCGACACATTGATTGCTGATTATTTTAGCGGAATTACTACTAAGGTAAATTGTTTTATTTTATTTACTACAATATATTAAAAATTACCAGTTACGAAAATACCCCTGTTTTTCAATCTTAATTGGAGTACATCGTGATCCGAAACAGAGATGAACTATAGAAAATCATATTTTTTAAAAACGTTAGGGCAGCTTTATATGGCTAAAATATGCGGAGTTCAATATGTTTAATTAAATGGATTATGGAACCCGCAGTTTCTTTGTCCCATTACCTATACCATTCCATTGGTCCTTATCCTCAGTTCAATACAGTTCATATCTCCATGACGTTTCTAAGATACATCCGAATATTGTCCTCCCACTTATGTCTAGACCTTCCTACAGATCCTTTCTTTATGTAATTTTAATATTATTGTTTTATTTTTTGTTTTTTTATACTATTACCAAATATTACTTTATTTTAACGTACTATCAACAGCACGTACGGCTTAATGCCCGTGCGACCGATATTTGTAAATAACATTGTATATATGTAACTTGTAGTCTAATAAAGTCCTATTACTACTTACGAGTTTCCATTTTAAAATTTTGAAAGCATTTCTTCGTCATCCATTTGAGATACGTGATCTGCAAGTCTTAATGATACTAAAACTTTTATAATGACTATTTATCTCATAGACGATAATTTAGCCTCTTCCTGTTGCTAAAATTGCTTCTTCCTGCTCGTAATAAGATATATCTCTTGCAAATTAACTTATTTGACAAGAATATCGATTCAACAATGTACGATCTATATGGTACGGCAAGAAATGCCAAAAGAAAACAACTTCAAAACTTACCAAAAATAAATAAAATATTAGATCTGTTGCTAAAAAAATTATTAAATGTTGTATAATGAATCTGCATTATTGTTAATAGTTATTCCTCATACAATCATCGGTTATTGATTTTTCCCAAGCCCAAAAAGATTTAACAGTAAATATATGCTATTTATAACTATGCAGGCGGTTTAGAATCGTCCGGAAGTAAGATTGGAATACATAAACTCACATTTGGTAAATATTAAACATAATTATTTTTAGCTTCTGATGTATTATTCGCTAAATAGTCACTCCAAATCCAACGCGAGGTTGAGTTTTTCATTAGACCAAATCACTCGCAACTTTGTCGCTGGTGATTTAAAAAAACACAACCGCTTGTTAGATAACTGTTGACAAATACCCCAAATTAATGTAGACAGAAATTAATATCGCGAAACATTCTACAAAATAGTCCGGGACAGCATATGTCTATCTTTTACGATAATTCACAATAATCTATTTTTGTCTTTCAAAATTAGATTAAAACTATGGAATTTAATTAGACTCTTCCAACAACACAATGTCAGTGCTATAATATTATTAAATGTTTAACAAGTGCAGTATGTACATATTTTGATTTGATATTTCATTGTGTACATTTCAATACATCGTTTATACATAACTAATTAACTCACTGGCACTATCGAACCCGTAGGTTCATGACCGCGCTAAATAAGTTCTTCACACACACACATATTATATATATATATATATATATATAATGGATATCCCTATCCTGAGCTAATGTTTTCCAATCATCCCCAGTATAATTTACTTCCTTCAAATCATGGTTAATGTAATTCTGCCACTTCTTTCTTTGTCTACCAACTGGGCGTTTTCCCTTTAGTTTTCCTACAAGAAACTTCCATGCAAAGGTTAAAAAACTATTCTAAAATATAGTTTATAATTAAAAGAAACTAAATAAAATATAGAACAAGATAAATTAAAAGTACAAAAATTCCAATCTTAAATTTTATACAATCCAGATAATAAATAAAATTTAATCTTCCAAAATTCAGCATACAAGCAATAGCTTTATACATAACCTGTTTAAATTATTTTGTCCCCGCGAATAATGTCGCGGGTCCCATTAGTATATAAAGTATATAAATAATAATACATTTCAGCTTTCATTTTGCCTAAAAGAGTACGTATGAAGATATACAATTACCTATCCAACTTATGACCAAGCTAATAGAATTCATTGTTTAAAACCGTTGAGGTGGATAGTCATGAAATAAAATAAAGTTAAAATGTACCTTTTTAGATCAGAGCCGTCGTCCTCAACTTATAGAATATGTATGCTTTTTTGTCTGAAGACCTTTCAGAATCTCTATTCCATCTTCAGCAGGTCTTTCTTCGACGTACAACATTACATTAGGACCAGCACCAAGAACATCAAGTAATGTAGCGAAAAAAGACCTGCTGAAGATGTAATAGAGATTCTGAATAGCCTTCAGACAAAAAAAAAGCACACGTATTTTAAAAGTTGAGGACGAGGGCTCGGACCTAAAAGGTACATTTTAACTTCATTTTATTTCAACCATGCTATCATCATTTTTTTCCCACATAGGTAGCCTATCAAACTTAGAGGTAGAGATCAGCCCAATTGTTACCAACTTCCTTCCTGGTAGAGCAATGTAAGCTAGAGATGGAGGTCCAGGAACCAAACTTAACACTAAGCTCAAAACCACCCACTCGCTGCCTTGCTTATGCAAGCTAGAAAATTAATGAAGGTTTAAACATCCAATTTGTGAGTACGTTCAAAGGATGATAAATCCACTTCTTTTCCCATTGACCTACAGATATATATATATATATATATATATATATATATAAATTACAAATGGAGATCTACTCGATTTACAAAAGTAGCATGAAGTTATTCTGAATGTGACTTTACAATAAATGATGGACATACTGTACATTTAAGCCAGGCTTGTGATGTATATTTGAGAAGCTGCAGATAAAGCCGCTGGACGTGGCAGTAACACGATAATTCTGCCCGCTGGTAACTAATATTGCACAGAGCTGTGTGTATAAGCCATCGTAATTAGCTAGAAATACCAACCTAACTTCAAGTGGGGTTATGCTACAATCAATACCGCCAGTAATAATATAATAATAATAATAATAATAATAATAATAATAATAATAATAATAATAATAATATAATAAACTAATAATAATAATAATATAATATAATAATAATAATACTAATAATAATTAACAGTGAGCTACATTATATTTTTTTAAAGAAACCAGATATAATAAGAATAATCAAGTCTCATAGACTGTGATGGGCAGGACATGTGGCACGAATAGAGAATGAAACAGGGACATGAAAGCTTCTTGTAGGAAAAAGAGGGAAAACCTCCAGTTGGTAGACGAAGATTGAGATGGGAAAATCATATTATCATGATTTGAGGAAAGGAGATTATTCAAAGGACGATTGGAAAACATTAGCTCAGGATAGGGATGTGTGGAGAGCTTACGTCCGCTCGGTCATGAACCTAGGGGTTTGATAGTGCCAGTGAGTTAATAGTAATAGTAATAATAATAATAATAATAATAATAATAATAATAATAATAATAATAATAATAATGATAATAATAGCTTTATTTTACCTGGCAGAATTAAGGCCTTAAGACCTTGTCTGCCACTCAACCAGGTTTTAAAAAAATACAAAAATAGTGTTACATCTAAATTACAATAAACATAAACAATTACAGGTTATAAATACAATACAATTAATATTTTAATGTATTTTGATTTACTCTAGATTTAACGAATTTAATGTATAATATATATAAAAAACCGATAAAAATGATTAATGACATAGTATAAATTTAAATAAAAAGAGAAAAATTAATTATTAGTCAACAGGTAACTGCATAAGCGTGACTTAACAGTGCCAAGTGTGCGGCAACCCCTGATATATTGAAGAAGGAAATTCCAGGAGCGAGCAGAGGCTACTGGGAAGGAAGAAGAATGAGAGAATAATAGTAATAATAATAATGATAATAATAATATTATTATTATTATTATTTAATGTAAGGCTCTATATGTACTATTTTGTTTAGTACATTGGGCGTCATGAGCTCATATCCCAGAGACGACCATTCTAGATTATGTGTTTTCATGTGATTTCTTTGTAAAAAGCAGATCCTGTATTCCTATCCAGCAAAACAACAGGTCGAGGAACGAGATTAGATGAAGCCCTTGTTGCGAATGTTTATGATAGGCCTATGAAAAGATGTTGACCGACTAGGTCTATCACATTATTATAGGAGCAGATGAAATTTAATGAAATGCAAGAAGATGGATGAGTACGGAGATGTGATGGAATCAGATATTTGGTACAGGAAAGCAAGAAAATCCCCGAGAAAAACCTGCTATAATCCACCACGAACCCCACGTGGAGTGACAGAGCCGCCAACCCGGGACACAGAAATGGAGAACAAGTGTTTAACTACTGGTTTTCTTAATTTTCAAGACAAAACCTGTGTTGGAATTTCGTAACTACGATCAATTCGTATTATTAGTCTTATTATTTCATTATCCCGATATTCTTCGCGTTAAATGAGCTGAAAAACGAAAATTGTGTTTTTTATATCTAAGTAAAGGGAAAAATTTATATCGTAATTATTTTTAGATACCCTGTTCTCGTTACCCGGCGATGCTCGGGAATCAACTTATCCCAATATTCTTGGCATAAATGAGCTGAAAGACAAAATTCGTTATTGTAAATTTATCCGTAAAAGAATACCCGCCGTACGCTGCTACGCTTGCCGGGAATCTACTTATCCTGATCTTCTTGGCATCAATGAAAACAAAAATGATTATTGTGAGTTATCCGTAAAAACTGTTTTTGTAGAGTTTATTTTGAGATATTCAATTCTGTGTACATTAATTTGGTGTATTTGTTATGGTTTAGGTAGCGTAAGCCATTTAAACGCGAATAAGATACTTTTTCACGTTTTCACTACAAAGGGAAATATTAAGGGTAAAGAGGTTAAGTAATACAAATCCCTTATAGCCTCTAATCTTCTTAGCCTCATCAGAATCGGATGAACGATATGACAGCGCATAAAATACGAACAAACAAACATTCATTTTTATGTATTAGATTTATATTACATTAGATTAGATAATATTGAAGTTTGGACTTTCATTTATTGTCTGATGACAGTACTTATGATTTATTTCAATGTAGAATGTCCAGTTGAGAGTCTAAAATAATTCATTTCAATAGGCATAGTTTTAATTCAAATTTTTATTCAACTTTAGAATTATAATATAAAATGATATACCTTTTAGGTCCGTCTCCTCACCGTTGAAACATGAAGTTACTGTAGGCCTTTCGGGACTAGTCCCATCATCAGCAGAAAGCACGTCTGCATCACTGGCTTCGGATGTAAGACTGCCAAGTTTCAATATTATTATTATTATTATTATTATTATATTATTATTATTATTGTTGTTGTTGTTATGCACTGTCACATATGGAGCTGAATTATGAAGATTCAACAAAAACTTGTGTCAATGGAAATGTTCTTCAAGACAGCAGCAAGATGTTCGAAAATTAAAAAAAAAAGAAAGAAATAAAGTCATACGAGAAAAAATGAATATTAAATATGTAATAGTAGATTATATAAGAAATAATCAATTATATTGATATGGCGTGTACGACAATGCAAGAAGGAAGATTAAACAGAAAAAAAATTGGAATGGTGTCCACCTGAAAGAAGAAAGGGAGGATGACTTCGAAACCCGTGGATGCAAGAAATAACTGAAATGATAAGAGGACTAGAGGACAAGGAATAGATCGATAGGGACGAGTGGAGAGCAAAAATAAAACTTTAGGCATAGAAATATGCGTAAACATTGAAAACTCTGTATATAAATAAAATTATGATAACATAGCTAGGGTAATGCAGACCTGTTTTGTTTTGGGCAGAGTGAAAAAAAACCGTATAGCAGATTGAGGAACAAGTTTAATATAGCTTTTGATTCATTTTTAAAACATGCCTCTCGCGTGCAACAGTGTTATCAGACTCCAGATCATACGCACCGCTTAGTCAAATGATGGTTGGACTTTCAAAACAAAATCCTCTGAGTGAGTTAGCTCAGACGGTAGCATTTGAGACTAGCAGGCCTGGCTGGGTGGGAGATGACCAGTTTTTTATTTACCCACTTTAACAGTACCTAATTGCAAGAAATATTGATAAAACATTATATTAAATGTATTTAGTTGCGAAGAAGTAATTATCATTTGTTTATTTTCTCGTAAATATGAAAATAAAGTGGGACTATTTCCTGTCATGACCACAAAGGTTACAACAGTTCTTACTTCTAACCAGCGATAAAACACCGATTATCACACTTTTAAACCAGCGATACACCGCAATGACCAGCGATAAACCCACTGCTAAAGCATATATGTGGTTTCAACAAATTATATCCGAATTTATCTTTCACTTATGTAAAATAATAAAAAGGACGTTCCCTGGAATTCGCCTAGGTTAGAGTAGTTGATTTAAGTTACAGTGATTAAATTAGGTCATGTTATCTTTTAGGTTACTTGCATTTTAAATGCGATTTAATACGTAAAATAAATTACCACTTCATAACTGTTATTCTATGAACAATTCGACATGTCTGACAGTTATAACGTAAAATCATATTTCCACTAGTATATTTTATGATATATTAACATAATTTGAAGATGATAATCTCTCGCTGTTAAATAGTATCATTAACAGTTTGTAATACTTTAAATTACATCAGAAATGGCATAAATCGCGTAGGTAAAAATCTGGTCTTGTACAACCCCACCGCAGGTCTATTTGGAAGGTCCTATGTTCACATCTGAGGCCGACAAATAAGCCTAAGGTGTTTGTTTTATGATCCCGCTCCTTAGCCCAGTGAGACAAAGGCAAGATTCCTTGGCAGTTTCGGGTTCTAAGGGGGAAGACATTTTCTCATGAAATTTCAGTCATTATGGGACAGGTGAGGTATTTGAGCTACAATAAGTAGCGGCTCCAGGTTGAGAAGACCATCTATAATGGCTAGGGGAATATCTACCTCTGTGATTAACACATGTGGATGTGAGGCCAGAAGCTAGTTGGTAGGCCAAGGGCCTTCTAGGCTAGTCGGGCCATGGCTTTTTTAGGAGTTTGTTTTATGCTTTGCGTCAGTGGAAGTAAATTGTACGTTGGAATTGCATTAATAGATTAATAATTCTTCATAAGTACAATAGAGTCCTTCGCCATGGCGTAGTCGGTAGAGTCCCTACCTTCCACTACGGCGACCCGGGTTCGATTCCCGGGGTAGGGATTTTAAAAATCTCCACCTTGTGTCTGTGTGTGTGTTCTGTCCTTGTGTCTATAATACTCAACCTGAGGGCATATTTCCAATTAAACAAAAAATAAGTACAACAGGTACACAGTTTCTACTCGACGCATTCAATGATTCTGGAGGCAATGTAGATATAAAATATTTAGGCTTATACAAGTTTACAAATTTAAAAAAAAAGGTTGTATAAATGAAATTATATATAACATTAATGGTATTAGTACCTCCGATACCTGATTACAGGATAATTTAAGGTTGATATGCAGATATTAGGGTTACATTTATCCGTATCTAACTGATTGAATGCCATTTTGTTCTTTATTCTTACTTATAGACGAATTAACATAAAACTCATATCGAATCAGTTTATTTATTAGGATTAGAATGTTCTCGTAAGTAACTGTACAAATAGGTTCATTATAACCTCTTTTCTTCTTCTTGAAATTTCGTAATTTTTCGTGTGGTTATTATTTTAAAAAAGGGGAATTTAATTAAACAATACTTACAAACATTTAAAAGGAGTTCAATTAAACTCAACTTAATAAGAAGTTATTCAAAACTAAAGGTAAAATAACACTGAGCAACAAAAAATACTTTTTTTTTGTCTCAGAAAGAAAAATATGTGATTCTGATAGTATTTTGTCACCTGAATCAAATATGATATCGGTTTTTCTCCATCACGCAAGGTTTCCGAGAGACAGGAATGTTTAATTTCAAACACTTTAAAAGTTCTACATTTGTAACTACACAATATTCGAACATTCGGACTCACCTAGAAAGTAAGAAATGACGATTTTCTGTTATATTTCGCCTGTGGTGCATCCCTCTTGATGGTCCCAACAACAATCGGCCAGCATATTAGAATTCTATTTGCCTTGACATCTCTTTTAAATAGCTGAAATCTCCTGAGTTAGGTCATTTGGTTTTATTTTACAATGAACAAATGGACGAAAAAACGTTTATTAAAAATAATTATTTAAATCCATCAATTGAAATTGAAATAAAAAAACTGTGGGTGATGGAGAAATTCCGAATGCATATTTAAAAACACGATCAAAAACTGTATTAAGTACAACTACTGGTACTCATGAGACAAAAATCATGTTGATCAGTGTTATACCGTAGTTAAATGCAAGGTCTACTTCTTAAAGCTACGAGTATATCAAATTGTGACTATAAATCAAAATATGGAGCTATTTTATAGAAGTGAAATAATATCCTTGTTCCTCATGAAAGCAGTAATACTGCTATCTGAAAAAAAGTTACATATATTTAAAAAGAGTCATTCTAATACTATGTTTTCAATTAACTGTCACCATATAATCATTTGATACTTGGTTCATCATTAATCTGTAGTGAAATTATTTGCATAAAACATAAAGTAATTATCATAAGTAATGCCACGAGCGATTTCCAATTTATCTAGAGGATTTGGAAATCAAGACTGCCATTGTTACGACTATTTAACGAATAAAATTAAACTGTTTACTCACAATCACTATTCAAATATAGTTATTTTAAAATATTTATATATTTAATATAAACGTCGATGTTTAATAACAAATGAGAAATGTTTGGTTAGGTTTCATTTGTTCGTCACTGCAACTTGATCATATTATTTATGGCCAAATAGAATCGCAATATTGTCAGAATGCACCTTAGTGTAAAAAATGAAACGCAACTCAAACTGCAATAATTTAAACTCAAACACTATACGGCTATTAATTCATTTTTTCGGAAGCAACTCAAGTACAATCATTATTTAAAAACACAATTATTGAACATACAATTATCAACAATGTGTAAGGTCGAAGGAATCCGTTCATTATTTTACTATATTCACAACTTAGGGCTACTTTTGGTTCAAAGAGTCAGTCACTGCAGAATAATGCTCTGACCATGTGTGTTCCTAATATAACAAAGGAGGAAGCTTTCTTTATTTTGGAAATCAAAATTGGATAATTATTGAGGTGAAAGACGACTGTGATTGGTTGTAAAACAAAATTAATTGAAACGTGATTGGTTATTGACTCCCTTTTTGGGGCATGAGTTAAATAGTCAAACACATGCACGTTAGGGTACTGTGTTGAAAGTGAAGAAGGAATGAGAAGTTGTACTCGTAGTTGTTATCTTGTCACAGATGAGTCTTTATTTTTTCCTGCCGAACTTCACAAAATCCAATAAGAATGTGGAGTATCACTTGTGTCTATGTGCTGATAATGTAAATATTTTATGAAGGAAGATGGAAACTCGTGGATTGCGTGTATCCCGTCACAACACCGAGCTATGTCACATTATGAAGACAGTATAACAGAACTCCTCGTCAATATTAAATATTACCCTTCTCAGATACTGCAAATAACCTACAGACTTCCACAAAGTGTAACGAAAAATATAGCATCAATATACAGCAATTGTCCACCGCTGTGGTCTCGAGGTAGTGCTGGCTTGTCATGCAGAGGGCCTGGGTTCGATCCCCGGTCGGGACAGTTTCCTGGGTGAGGTTTTTATGTGCGTTTTTCCTCACCTGTAAGACAAATGTCAGGAAACGTTAAGGCCCAAACGGTCCCCGAACATCATATTGCCATCGCAGTCATCATTAGGGCTAGGACTTTTATGTAATAAAAGGTAAGGTTGCAATGCAGATAGTATATATTGTACCGAAATGGACATTTTGATACAGGAATTATGTCTTACTGCGTAAACTATACGTCATCGCGTCTCCATCTCGAGTGTCATCTTTATGAACAGTGCCAAATGCTGTCCTATCTATCCCTTCCCTTCCTAGTGCGCACCCTGTGCTATCGCGCACTCCCCCCTCTCCCTGTGAACTCTCATAAATAGCTGTGTTTTGTAACATCGAGGGATCATCTACTCAGTCATCATTGGAGTCTGGTCAGAGCAGCTCAGGAGAGCTGATTTTGTTTGTTTAGTCCAGTAAGCCAGGGTGGGGACGCTAGGACAGTATTTCCCCCAACCCGAGGCTGGACTAGAGTGAGTGATAATGTATGTATGTATGTTGATTTATATCATATTTTCTTTTTGTATAGATGATCTATTATGATTTCTTTTCTTTGTAAATTGAATATTTATTTATTTATCTTTATATTATATCTGACGATATTTTGACTCGCATTAAAAGTTTTAGTTGTGCTTTTTACTTATGCCTATTCATTCAGTAGTTAGCATAAGTCAGATATCAAAGTCAAATTGCAAAAGCTTATTCAAACGTGTGTTAGTTCCTTTATCCCAAAGCTTCCACGATTGTATTTTATAACTCAGAAAACATTACATATTGGGAGAATTTAGTAAAGAAAGTTGAATTCCTCTTTGCCTCTATGGGCCCGGGCAAAGATGTCACAATTTGAACAATCTATGCTTTCCAATCAAAATAGTAAGCTACAATATAACGGTTCCAAACGGTAGTAGAAGCGAGGTTAAATATCAGTATTATGCCACAATATTATTCAACTGTTTGTGTGTGAAACCAAAACAAAAGACAGTCAGAAGACTAACTTCTCATTATACTATTCGACTGTTTGTGTGTGAAACAAAAACAAAATATAGTCATAAGTCTATCTTCTCATTATACTATGTTGCAATCTTAACTTTAAGTACATAAAATCCTAGCCCTAATCATCATTCATATTCGTCTTAGATTAAGGTTAGGATTAAAGGACTCTCTTGGCGCACCATCATCATCACTACCCATCATATCATCGGGACTAGCGTAAACGCCGCCTTCTAGGCGCCCCAACCTCAGGATTGGGTTACAATTACGCAAATCCCAGGAGGGAACACCAGAAATGTCGAAAGGACAACCTGGGCCATTGATAAAAAATAATACTGTAATTAGATATGATTTAGACATTTTTCTGTAACTTGGTGAAGTGGAGAAGAAGAACTTCCTGTCTTAACCCATCATATAAAATAAAGTAAATATATTTCCTTCTTCTTCTTCTCCACTTCATGGATTAGGCTAATAGCCTGTTTCTTTATCACATCTTATTCCATCTCCTTCTCGGCCTCCCTACCTCTCTTTCCTTTTCTTCTTCTTCTTCTTCTTCTTTTTCTTCTTCACTTCACAGGCTAGACAAATTGCCTGTTCCGCCTCACAGCTGTTCTGTCCATCTTTTCATTGGCCTTCCTGCATTCCTTGAACCTCTTGGCTTATAGTTAAATGCTGTTTTTGGTAACCTTGTTACGTTCATTCTTTCTACAAGTGTAAACCATTTATCTCTATATTGTTTGATTATATCATTCAATGAATATATATTTAACTCTGTTCTTATATCTTCATTCTTTATCCGATCCAGTCTTGTGCAACCTTTTGTTCTTCTAAGGAAGTTCATTTCTATGCTTTGTATTCTACTTTGTAATTGTTTGGTGATTACCCTAGTTTCACTGCCATAAAGTAATGCAGGAACTGCCAATGTTTTATAAAGCATCAATCTATTCTCTCTTTCCTTAAGAACCATATTGATAAGCTAATTTTTGCAATCTGGTATCTTCCATCCTTCCAACATGTTCAAACCAACTAGTTCTACATCTATCAATTCTCTAGTTGATAGGCTTCCACTTCTAATTCTTTTCTTATTTCTTCTTCATTTATGATTCTGTTTTCTCTTGTACATCCGTTTTGTTTTCCTCAAAAATTTCATTTCGCAACTTTGTATTCTACTAATATTGCCCTTTGTGTAGATACTCAAATTTCACATCCATAAAGTAATGTAGCGATTGGCATGGTATTAGGGCCTATGAAATTTCATTCTTGTTTAAGGTTCCGTCAAAGGCTAGGTCATCCTCACACTCCAAAATCAAAGTGCAGGGAGTAGATGGAACTCCATAGCCGGGTGGAGGCAATCCACCTCCATCCATAGTAATTCTGCCTGAGGGCAGGTCCTTCACTGCAATCATGTTATGCTTACAGCTTTACTAGGGAATTGTAGGTGTGGTAGCTTCCTGTTGTTTTCCACACCGGTGAAGTGTGATGATGATGATGATGATAAGGATGATGATGGTGATGATGGCCATATGATTTTGGGGGACCGTTTGTGCTTTAAAAGGTTTCCTGACATTTGTCTTACAGGTGACGAAAACCCCCAATAAAAACCTCACCCAAAAAAACACTGCCCCGACCGGGGATCGAACTCGGGCCCGCTACGTGACAAAGGCAACACGCTACCTCAAGACGACAGCGGTGGACGCAATCCACCGAAGGGAAGGAATACTCGGGACAAAGCTACTATGCAATGGGCTGGTAACCCCTTCATGGGACATTTAAAATATTCAGATTCATCACAGTAATAAAACAAGACCTGAAACAGGAATGAAATACATAAATAAATAAAAATAATTTGTACATGTGTGAATTGAGCTCTTAACGGGATATGACTCTTTCAAAAACTGAACTCTCTGGCCCTTATGGAAGGTACCATATGTTACTTAAAATTATCGAAGTAGGTACCATATGGCATGTATCATGTGTATTTACAAACTGCAGTGCAATCCGGAGACAGCTGGAGAAAAGATCCAATGAGATATCTACCAGCTACTAGAATACTTACTTCTGATGCGATGGACTTTATCCTGGTGAGCTGCTATATCAACTAAGACCCTGTTTTATATGAGGAGCTTCACTTCCCTTCCAAAGGATTTTTACGTCCTGAAAAAATCAATCGACCCCGGCCGAGTTAGAACCCACGAACCTTAGAACCTGATACGGGCATGTCAACATTAGTGTACAGGACTGATTGACTTTTTTGTAAGGAAGAGGGAAACCGAGTTAAAAACGCCATGCCAGTTGAAAAATATTACTCTAAAAATGTAAACTATGTTTAGAATTAGGAATGATAGTGTAAGTAGTTAAATACAGCTCTGTAATAACAGTGTATTAGGAAATTAACTTTTCATGCTCAGTCTCTATGAACACGATTCAAAATTCAATTATTTTAACATTTACTTGTTACATATGAATTCGCTGTTAAATCAGTTTTTAAAATATTTAATATCCGTAGTTACAATTTTGAAATGTTTGAATTCCATTTATAGAAATGATATAGGGCGCAAAATTAATTTTTTCACTCTAAACATCTTTAAAAAGTAGTTCGCAAGGCTTAAGTTTGTATATTGAATGGAGATTTCTTTCAAACGTAATATCAAGTTTGACTTGAAGGCATTAATAGGCTACTCAAAAATCTAGTATAACAAAATATGTAATATGTGAGCCCGGAATTGAGCTGATGATTCTCGTGGAATTTCCTGCTTGTCCTTTTTCGGCAATAAATAAATTTATATATATATATATATATATATATATATAAAGTGTGTGTGTTTGTGTGAACCGGAGTTGAAAAATCCTCTCCCAATAGGACGTATTCTAAGACACGGGAGGCGTGAGTAAGTAAAAGTACCTATAAAGGGATAAGTTAAACTAAGACAAACAGAGGAACAGAGAGAAAGAGAGAATAAATATATCCATTAATCCACAGTAATTCTGTCCAAGGACAGGCCTTTCACTGCAATCATAGCATTTTCATGCTATGCTTTGCAGCATTACTAGGGAATTATAGGTGTGGTAGTTTCCCTTTGCTTTCACACCGATGAAGGATGATGATGATGATGATGATAATGATAAGGATGATGATGATGGCCGGATGATTTTCGGGGACCATTGGACCCTACGCTTCCTGACATTTGTCTTACAGGTGAGGAAAAACCCCCGAAGAAAACCTCACCCAAGAGCTTGTCCGGACCGGGAATCGAACTCGGGTCCGCTGCGTGACAAGGCACAGCGGTGGACAATAAATATATAGTTGCTCGACCCTTCTTATCCCTGCATTCAGAAGAGTCCGTTACCGTATTTGGATCTTTACTGGCCTAGATAATCTACTAATATATTTAGCTATCCTAATTGTAGCGTCCAGATCATAAATGTCAGTGCTATTTATATTTCTTTGCCCGGGCCCAGAGGCAAAGATTGATTCATCTTTTCCTATATAAATTTAATAACATATATTAATTATTAACAAGAATTCTTGAACACACTGTAGTAATTTATATGACTATTATTTAACTCAGTATAATATTTACTATCATGAAACCTAGAAGGGAAATAGGAACTAATATACACGTAACTTTGAGAAAGCTTGTATGTAGGTAAGATAGAAGGCAGCAATAGCATAGCTAACAAGTACAGTAATTAAACATTCTTATTTACTTAAAATAGAATTTAATATTTGATGAAATATGAAAAGATGTGTGAAAAAAAACTATTCATTACAAACTTTAACGAAAATCACAAATAATAACAAAACTCAATAAACAAGACTTTACTCACACAAGCACTTATGCATACCTTTTTTCAGTCCAGCCTAGGAGTTAGGGTCCATACCCCGGATACCCTACCCTGGCTTACCGGACCAAACACAAAAACAACACAGCTCTCCTCGAGCTGACGTCCTCCAGACGATAACAAAATAACTAATTGAATGAATGACCCTGTTTAAACCACTTGCTTCATGTATTTGAGGGTTTCCGAGGACGACGGGGAAGTCTTGCGCCCTACAGACAGAGCAGCAGGACAAGGGTAGGAAGGTGAGTGGGAGTAAACACAAAGAGAAAGGAAATTGGCACAGTTCATAAATTCTCAGCTGAAGAGGGAGGATAAACAGTACATAGATTTTACGTACCGAAAGACCGTACTTGCGGTTGCCGCATAGTGTTTAGAATAAAATATAAAAAAATATGCAGATGAAAAGAATTCTGAAACAATATTGTCGTGAAAACAATAAACTGCAACTTACTTTTTATAAGGTATTTCAATCGGGGTAAGATATAAATATGTTTGTGGCTATACAGTACACAAGTACATTGATATTGCATTCAACGCTTAAATATTACATTTAAAAGAGTATGTGATTCCGTTAATAATGGCCAGTCTATATGAAACTTCCAACTTCTATAAAACGAGTTTAAATACAAAGAGGACAGGCAAACACACAAAGGAAGACAAATGAACGTATCTGACAATGAGGACGGGAATGTATTATTGAAGAATATAACAATGCTAAATCCATACAAATTGCATAAGCTTAGAGACGTTCAACTATCGAGCTTCACTTATTCGTCCAGATTATGAGATCAAGGTAGTTAGATTTCGCATATAACTTTTATCGTTTTCAACTGTTTTCTAATTAATGCTTTATATAACAATGCACTATCGATTATTTTCATTTTGGTTCGTACTTCCACACTAAATGTACTTTTGAATAATTTAACCAACACGAATTTATTGATATTACACTGTTTTCGGTTCATATTCAAGCTATGTCTAATTCATATAACTTGGGCGTCTAACACGTGTAGAACTGCTTCTAATTTTCCTCAGTCACTATAAAATACTGGTTTTCAAATACGGGACCACTGTGAATGCTGCGGCCTACATTAAAACTTTGGTGAAGTTGCGTCGTGCCATTCGTGACAAACGTCACAACATTAACGTTAAACTTCTTCATGACAATGCTCGCCCCCATGTTGCTGCTGTCGTTCGTCAGAAAATCGCCGAATTTGGTTGGGAGGTGCTCCAGCATCCACCATACAGTCCGGATCTTGCACCATCGGACTTTCATCTGTTTGGTCCCATGAAGAAATTCCTGGCCGGCAAACGCTTTGAGACAGATGTGGAAGTGAAATCAGCAGTGCGCAGATGGCTACACTCCAACCAAACGGATTTCTACGAACAGGGCATATTGAAACTGGTAACACGATGGGAAAAATGTGTTGAGAAAGTTGGTGAGTATGTCGAAAAGTAGGTAAAAGATGTAAGTTCATTTATGATTTTTTTCCTTTTTTTTTACTATTAAACTTTTAAAAAAAATTATTGTGCGTTACTTTCCGATCCTCCCTCGTAAAATAAGTTAAAATATACCTTCCTAGGTAAGATCCGTCGTTCTCAACTTATAAAAAACGTATTCTGTATGCCTGTAGGCCTTTCAGAACATCCGTTCCATCTTCAGCAGGTCCTTATTTGCTACAATATTTAATATAATGGTTGATGCTGCTGGTCCTAACGTGGTGTTGTCGTGACTGACATCCATCCTATTAAATATTGTAGCGAAGAAGGACCTGCTGCAGATGGAACGGATTTTCTGAAAGGCCTACAGGCATAAAGAATACATATTTCATAAGTTGAGGTCGACGGAACTTACCTAAAAAAGTATATTTTAACTTACTTTATTTTATGACTTTCCACCTCAACGGTTTTAACAATGAATTTTCGTATTAGTATTGATACTGGTTTCAATTTGTATGATAACAGGAAAAACATAAATTGTAAAGTGATACATAATAAAAATTAAGAGCTATTGTACTATTTGTAACTATTCTGGCTGACTTGTAGTCTAATGTATTTATTAACAACTCGCTCAGCTAATATCTGATATAAAAAAATTACACATATGAAGTTACAGAAATACAATGTAATAAATTGAGCCACAAAAAATAAATTTTGGTAAACAAGTGTCAAACGCAACCAAATTGTGATTACACAATGTAACTACAAAATCAGGACTGGATATAGCAGCGAAAATTGGATACAATATTCTAATTATCAAATCATAACTGCAAGCGGCACAGTAAGATTTTTACATCCACACTCCCAGGTTTGACAAAAATGGACAAGAAAAGAAACACAAACATACGCGATAAATTGAAAAGTTCAAAATATAATTGAAAGAAATTCAGAATTATCAAAGCAATTGGATACAACATGTCCAAATAATGAACCCAACCCGCTTTCCTAAATTAACATTACAGTATCAACCTTGAAAACTTCGAGATAAAGGATGATTAAAATTAAGATGGACTGACTAAACACATCTTGAGATCTCACAGGAACAGACTCAAACGACCTAAACATAAATAAGTTCATAATACTGAATATTTCTTTATATTGTTCCCTGAGAGTAGTTAAATTAATAATAATAATAATAATAATAATAATAAATAAAAAGTTAAGACATTTCGTTATCTCAGTCAAATATCTATTTATTTAATAATTTCGTCGTTTTGATCTCCTTATGTGAGATCATTAATTAATGAATTCATATCTTGAGAATGATCTCATAGGAGATCGAAACGTCCACGAATTATAAAATAAATTGAATATTTGACTGAGATAAAACATTAAAAAATGCACTTTTATTAAGTTCATAATTACGAATAAATTGCTTTATTAGTTTTATGAAAAAATTATCAAGAATAAATCAGCAACCTTTATCAAATCTCGGACACTGGGTTGAATCTATAAATATTTATTTTTAATTACTTTCGTTAAGGTGAAAAACTGAAGTTATATTATTAATTTTAAGATTATCTTGATTCTTTAAAAATGTAATGAGACATTTGGCATCATACAGATGGATATTTTTTATACACAATGTATCATCTAGGAAAATATGAAGAAATATTTGATTATTTACTATGTAAATTAAATTATTAGTAAAAAACGATTTATTATTAATTTTGAATTTAATTTTTATGGCATAACATATTTATACATAGCGAAAAAAAAAAACTCTACCGACAAACTTTCACAGATTTTCAGAATGTTGGCTAAGACATATTCAGTGACTTATGCTAATGTGTTTGACATGTACCATATCCTTTGGTCCTTGGTAAGATGGATGTTTATATGTTACCAAAAATAAATAAATAAATAAATAAATAAATAAATAAATAAATAAATAAATAAATAAATAAATAAATAAATAAATAAATAAATAAATAAATATATATATATATATTCCAGTATCATCTGAAGTAGGTACTGCAAAAGTCAGAAATTCAAAGAGCACTATTTGTCGAGATTATGGCGGTGGACATTTCAAAGAGCTGCTTTAAACTAAGAAAAAACAGTATTTATAGTATCGAAGAACGCACAGTGCACTGTATGCTATCGTACAGTGTTTAACAAACAAGTAAGCCTGTGAGTTATTCTTTCTTTTTCTCATTACTCATATAATTTTTTTAAGAATAAGAATAAATTTTATTTACAAATAAATATTATGTTTTGTATTGTTTGTATTGCTGTTTATTATGTTTATAGTATCGACTTCCGACGATGATTAGCTGATTATTTTTTCTTTGTAATTTATCAGAATTCATCTTATTCTGTTCAAAGGAGATGATACATATCTAATATATAAATATCACTTTACTGTGTAGGAAGTTATCGGGAGCCGTGGGTTCCTTATATCAAAACATTTATCCAGCATCCATGAATATCTTGAAATGTTATTTGTACAATTTTTCCCCCATCCTGTATAAAACATAAAATTCAAGAATTGGTCCCTTTAGGAATCGTTCCGACTTTAAAATTATTGATTTACTTGTCTGCCCATTTTTATGTCTTCTTATGTACTTGTCAAACGATAAAATGCTGTCCTTGGTAACCTGTTGTTGATAATACATATGACATTGTTCCACTGATTCTGGACTGATCAATTTTGAAAAATGAATTCTTGCATATCGGAATATATAGGCCTAATAACTATTATGCTCTCAGTTATATCATATGGATGCGAAACATGGACACGTACTTTAAGAGAGTAGAAAAGATTACGAGTATTTGGGAATAAAGTTCTTAAGAAACATTTTGGACCAAAGAGAGATGAAAAAGAGAGAATTAAAAAATATTCCAGTAAAAATCACCTGAAGTAGGAACTGCAAAATTCAGAAATTGCAATACAAACAATATTTTTGTGATATAATGACGGTCAACATTTCAAAAACCTGCTTTAAACCAAGAAACAGTACTTAGAGCACTGAATAATGAGCAGTGTAAAGTGTGACATAGTACAGTGTTCAACAAACAAGTAGACCTATGAATTATTCTTTCTTTTGTTTAATTACTTACGTAATTTTTGTATCGTTTGTATTGCTGTTTATAATTTTTACAATGCCGTCTTCGGTGATGATTAGTTGATTTTCTTTTCTTTGTAATTTATTAGAATTCATCTCATTCGGTTCAAAGGAAATTACATATCTAATATATCATCATCACTTTGTTCTGTAATAGTTCATCGGAAGCCTGGGTTGCATGTATAATATATATCAAAACATTCAGCCAGCATCCCTCAATAACTTGAAATTTTTACTGTATAGTTCTGTTCCTTCCTGTATAAAAATAAAATTCAAGAATGTGTTCCTTTTGGAGTCATTCCGACTTCAAAAATATTGATTTTCTGATCTGCCCATTTTTTGTGTGTTCCAATGTTCTTGCTAAACAATAAATAACTGTCATTAGTAACCTGTTGTTGTTCATACATACAGTATGATATTGTTCCTCTTTATTCTATGCTGCTCAATTTTGAAAATTAATTATTTTATATCTGAAAATATATAAAACTGTTATGCTTCCAGTTATATAATATGGATGGGAAACTTGGACTCTCACTTAAGGGAGGAGAGAAACAAGTTCTTAGGAAAACTTTTGGACCAGGGAGAAATGAACAGACAGGTGCATGGAGGAGAATGCATAACATGATCTTTGTGGGAATCCATATGTAATAGCAACAGTTAAGTCTCGTAGACTGATAAGGGCAAGACACGTGGCACGAATGGAAAATGAAAGAGGGGCTAGAAGGAAAACGAGAGGAAAAGCGTCCAGTAGGTAGGCGAAGAATGGGGTAGGAAAATACCTTCAGCCATTACTTGGAGGAGATAAATTATACGGGGATGATTGGAAGACGTTGACTCAGGATAGAGATGTATGGAGAGCTTACATCCGAGCGGCCGTGAATCTAGGGGTTCCATAGTAGTAGAGGTATATATAATATTAATAATAATAATAATAATAATAATAATAATAATAATAATAATATTATTATTATTATTATTATTATTATTAACAGATTTCCAATATAAAGTTTTGATTCTCTTCCTCCAGTCATCATCCTGCAGTCCGCTGCCCTCCATCATATTCATAATTGCCTCAATCCATGACTTCTTCGGTCTCCCTCTTGTTTTCCTCCGATTTCGAATCCAATCCAAACTCCTAACTGGCAATCTATTTCATTCAATCTCAATAAGTATCCAAACCATTGTAATTGTTTATTTCCCAAAAGTGTATAATTGTTTCGTTGAAGTTGATTTCTTTCTCGGACGATACTGTTTCTGATCCTGTCTAATTTAGAGCATCCTACAGATCTTCTCAAAAATACATTTCTGTAGATTATATATTGTTTACCAAGAGTATAAACAGCTCCATATTAAAACCAATTGAAGAAGTATTTACAAAGTGTATATTTGTGTTATTTTTATACAACGACGCATTAGATGAAATTATACAAAAAATATGTTATTAAACATTTAAAATGGGTATATTAAAGCCGATACGATGTTGTTTAGATACTTTATACATAATTGGAATTAAATTTGGAGCTGGTGTGGTGTGAAGTGGGCGATAAGAATCTAGTTTCATAATGGATTTACGTTCATTAACCAGGATCGCACGTTCTCTGAATTAGATTAAGAGTGAGCGTGTGTGTTTCCCTGCTCTTGATTGATGTTGACAGTAAAAAAATGATAAGCGCTTGTTCATCTAACTTTAAACTCTATTTTCTTTTGTTTAACATGTGAAAACGCCACCGAAATATGTGTAGGAATTAAGTATGTTATCTGATATTGTAAAACATTATATTCTCAAACAGATTAACAAATCTTTCAACGATCTAAAAATTATACACCTTTATTTTTCGAATCAATTTTCTGATGAAAGTATACAATTTAATTTTTTTAAAACCAAATTCTCTGTATGAATTAACTCAAAATTAAATATAATGATGATAATATAAATGATTATAATAAAACTAATTAGGCCTATTATTATTATTATTTTATTATTATTATTATTATTATTATTATTAATATATATTTAGTGACGGTAATTACTTCATGCCTTCTTTTCGGAACTATCATTTCATCTTGTCACGAATTTTTAACAAGTGATAATAATAATAATAATAATAATAATAATAATACCACATATATATATTTACTTTGGGAATTTCACACAATAGAATGGTTTTCTGCTATTCTCTAGGAATTCGTCTCCTCCAGTTGTAGCGGTCCTGAACATCTTCATCTGTAAGTCCCAGAACACTCATACTTCTTCATAAACCATCCTTTCAACCTTCTTTGTGTTCCATTTCTTCTTTTCCCAACTATTTTCCACTCCAAGATATTCTTAGGGATGTCAGATTTCATCCTCTTGTTGTCGATACCATCTTAATCGTATCTCTTCAATTGTATGTAATACATTTCTTTTAATTTAAATAATTTTTCTAATTTCAATGTTGCTATTTTTTTTTATAATCTGGGCTTTCGCCATTATCTTCTCCAGTCATCCATATCTGTTGCTAATAACTTGTTAGTTTGACACCTTTTAACTGTCCATGTCTCTGATACATTATACTCTCTACAATGGCCTTGTAAATGGTTTCTTTGATCAGTAAAGGATTTTTTATTCCATATAATAATATTATTAATTGTAATGATTTGGGTATTCTTTTAATCTTTATTATTACGAAAAGGGCTTTACTAATTAATAGGTAGCGTGTCGAGGAAAATATAGAATTCATGAAGTGAGATCAGGACTTCTAGTAAGAATTTAGCACGCTTATTCTTTGACATAAAAGAAAGCCATTGACACTGTTTACAAAACACTTTAATATAACTATGAGAACAGGTTAAACACTAATTTGACATATTATCAGTAGGCTACATATGAAAATGCGTAGATATGAAAAATGCGTAGATAGAACTTGACAAATAATCTAGGGAATTTGGAAACACCATTTAGTATTAAATTAGCTTAAGAGAGAAATATAGGCTTATTTTTGGCTTACGTTTGGTTATAATTTAAATTTGAACATTCCCGAGAGAATTGAAAAAAACTCTACTTACGTATTTGCCCCGGAAGGGCGCTGGCGTGTCACCAGGGCGCTGCCCTGGGACCTCACTGTCCGTTGGTGCCAACCTGACTGACTGATCTTCTTTGACTCCTGCAGGTTATACATATTATATATATATATATATATATATATATATATATATATATATATATTTCTAGTTTTTGTTATTATCTAAAATATTTTCCCAGATTGAATTTCTATGTTTCGCAACCTCTCTCGAGGTTTTTTAACTCCCCTGTCTCATAAAATAACTAATCCATTAACTTTGATATGTTTCACAGTGTTGATCGCTAACTTAAGACAACCCTCCTTTCAAGGGTTTGTTTTAAAACCTCTTGTCTGGCGTTCCTTATAATTTAAAGTCCTTCAGCATATTTTTTATCATTATTTTTAGTTCTATTACATTACTCAAATCTTTATTTAAATGTTCCGCTAATTATTTTTTAGTCTCGTTATAACATTAATAATAATAATAATATATATAATAATAATAATAATAATAATAATAATAATAATATAATAATAATAATCTATCTATCGTCGGGTTTTTACAGCTGCTGCCGTCTTCCCGTGCCAATCCTCCAAAGCCTACGGTCTTGGGCATTTTCGATGCTTAGCTCTCTAGCTTGCATAATAATAATAATAATAATAATAATAATAATAATAATAATAATAATAATAATAATAATAATAATAATAATAATAATAATTATTTTAATAGGAATGTTTCACACTACAGCGGTTCTCCTTCTCTACAAAGTGATTTGTGGCTAGAGGTTTCTGTCTAAAACTTCTTCAGTCAAATCTCTAGCTTCCATATTTCTCCTCATTCCTTCTATACAACGTTCTCTAGGTCGGCCTCTACCACTTCTACAATTAACTTTACAATCAAGCATTTTCTTTTTGGTATTCTATCTTCTTTCATTCTTATGAAGTGTCCATACCATTTCAAACGTTTTTCTTCTATTTTTTTCAACTTGCATAATTTCTCTTATTGTGCTGTTTCTGACCTTATCCCTTCTTGAAATTCTTGTCGACCGCCTCCAAAAATCAATTTTTACTACAAGCAGCTTGTTGGTTTGTTCTCTACTTACTGTCCAGTTTTCGGACCCATATAATAAAAGTTTTGAAACAGGACTTGAAATATAGTTTTCTTCGTTCTGTATAATATATTTATATTCCAAAGCACTGAGTTCAATATACCAATGGTTCTTCTTCCATCAGTTATGCTTCTTTCCATTTCTGTAGTTGAATTCTCATTTTTATCTAAAATAGACCCTAAATATTTAATTTTTTTAACATTACGTATTCTTTTTTAATTATACATATTACTAATCTGTTGTATCCAATAGAAGATATTCTGTTTTATAAAAATTTATCTGCAATACCCATCTTTTAATGCTCTCTCTAATTTTCTTAACACGAAAGATGCATCATCCCGATCCTGAGCAACATAATAATAATAATAATAATAATAATAATAATAATAATAATAATAATAATAATAATAAAATAATAATAATAATAATGTATCCGTTTTTCTTCTTTCAATTGAATTTTTGACAATTCAGATGGTCGGACAACGTGTACGCTGTTTTTATATATAACAGAAAACCCATTGATCATATTTCCCGATCAGAATATTTCCTTTGCATACGACATACCCTGTTATTGAAAATTACATGCACAGTGTAGTGTTGGCAAGGCTGCATGAGAGATAGCGATGTTGGTACTTTTAATGTAATTCAAGGGAGCAGATCCTTTTCAACACAAACAAAGCTAGAGTTAAATTGCGACCATTGTACAGGGTGCCCGCCCCCTCTTCATTGTGCGTGGACTTGCACAACTAAATTAAACTGCATTGTTACAGCTTACACGACAGATAATGAATTTATAAACAAGGCGCCATTGTTGTGCCTCAAACATTACCCAAGTGTAGTTAAAACACTATATTAATAACTCGTTACAATAAATACAAAATTATATTAGAATTACATTGAAATTCTTTGTTAAAAATGCACAAGTTAATTATTATCATACAGTCCACCGCTGTGGTCTCGGGGTAGCGTGCTGCCTTCTCACGCAGCGGGCCCGGGTTCGATCCCCGGTCGGGACAGTTTTTCTGGGTGAGGTTTTTATCGGGGCTTTTCCTCACCTGTAAGACAAATGTGAGGAAAACTTTAAGGCCCAAACGGTCCCCGAAATCATATGGCCAGCGCAATCATCTTCATTCATATTCATTTTAGGTTAAGCTTAGGTTAAGCTTAGGTTTAGGGACTGTCCTGGCGCACCATTATCATCAGCATCACCCATCATATAATCGGGGTAACGTAACCCCGCCTTCCAGGCGCCCCAACCTCAGAAGTGGGTTACAAATACGCCATGTCAGGAGAGAAACCAGGAATGTCGAAAGACAAACCTGGGGCATTTGAAAAAAAACATTGTGTGACCGTGTGTTTTTCCAGTGGCCCGTTCTCCATATGTTGGTCTAGTTGTACCTATTCACTAGATCTATTGAACCCACGGGCTCATGGCCGCGCAGGCATAAGCTCTTCACACATCCCTACCATGAGCTAATATTTTTCAATCATCCCCTGTATAATCCACTTCTCTTCAATTCAAGGTTAATGTTATTCTCCCACCTCATTCTTGGTCTACAAACTGGGCTTTTTCCCTCATTTTCCTACAAGGAGCTTCCATGTCCCTCTTTCATTCTCCATTCGTGCCACACGTTCTACGATGTAGTCTACGAGACTTAACTGTTGTTATTATATCTTGTTTTCCTACAAAGATCATTAGCTCACTGTTATTTAGTCTTCTACATTCCCCTGTCTTTCATCTCTCTTTGGTTCAACAAGTTTCCTGAGAACTTTATTCTCAAATACTCCTAATATTTTTCCTTCCCTTAAAGTAAGAGCCTATGTTATGCATTAGGTTGATCTAGTTTAGGATATGATATGTTACAGAATCCTAAAAAAATTACATTTATACACGTGTTAAAATTGAAACGAGGTATTACGTCACTTATTTTATCTGCCTAGATTACTCCAAATCTGGTGTTAGTTCCTGGATGGTGTTTTCATTTGTTTCAAAGAATCTCACAGTTTGAATGACTGTTGATTTTGAGAAATCTATGTATGACGCACCTAGTATTGTTGCACGAGGATAGCTTTCTTTTTTGCCGCATCTACATATGTAATGTTACATTGTAACAAACGCTAGTGACAACAAAATAGGCAGCAAGTATTGATGACTGTATAAATGAGAATATTTAGATACAAAACATTTATAGCCGATAACATCGGAATAATTAAAAAAAACTATCTGTTCCGAATGCCAAGAATTATCTATAGTTTTCGTGCGTCAAATTAGGTTTTAAATCAGATCCAGAGCCGAGCATAGTAACCATTAGCCCGCCGGGACGGGACGGGATGAAAAGAAGGAAGAAGGTGAAATCCGGTGCCGACACATAGCCTACTCCTGTCGAAAAACACCACGGGAGCAGACAGACTTAACTTCCCTATCCGATGAACGAGTCATAATTATGCTTTTTAGAAGGGAAGCCCTCCATGTTATCTTTATCTTTGTCGTGGTGGAGTCGTTTGCGTGCTTAAATGATTCCGAGAGCTATGCTGCCGATAGGGTTACCCATGCCGGACTGGTCGAAGGTGATAAGCCACATGAAAAATGTATCTTGGTCGAAAGAGTGGCGATCTTTCACTGTAAAAATACAACCATCAAGAAATGCGGTCATGGGTTCAACTGGCGTAAAATTTTCCGGAGGTCAAATAGTCCCCCATTCGGTTCTCCGGGCGGGGATTATTTCAGGGAACCCATGCCAAAGGCTCAAACGTAGGGACATGTTTCTAGGAACATGGAATGTTAGGACTTTATACAATAGCGGGGCGCTAGAGCTATTAACCCGTGAATTAGATAAATCGTCCTTGGATATAGTCGCTTTACAGGAAGATAGATGACCAGGAAAAGATAGTCAAGAATCAGGAAGATTTGCATTATACTATGGGGGGTGCAGAAAGACCTGGATTTGGAACGGGTTTTTTAGTCCGAAGGAGGATCCTATCCGCTATCCGAGATATTAAGTTTGTCAGTGATAGGATATCATACATAATTCTAAAGGGTAAACGGCAAGATTTTGTATCGTAAATGTACATGTTCCCCAGAAGATAAAGATGACAAGATCAAGGATGAGTTCTATTTAGAATTAGAATGAGTATTTGATAGCCTTTCACGATATCACATGAAAATTGTCTTAGGGGATTTTAATGCAAAAGTGGGGCGGGAAGATATATTCAAACCAACAATAGGCAAATTCAGTCTTCATGAAGATAGTAACGACAATGGGGTTAGATTAGCCACCGTTGCCACATCAAAGAATCTCATTGTTATCAGCACAACATTTCAGCATAAGGATATTCATAAATACACCTGGACGTCTCCAGATGGCAAAACTCGAAACCAGATAGATCACGTATTAGTGGACAAACGCTGGCCCAGTTGGTAAACCAAGAATGAAGTGGGAGAATAACATTAACTATGATTTGAGGGAAGTAGTTTATACAGGGGATGATTGGAAAACATTGGCTCGGGATAGGGATGGAAGGAGAGCTTATGTCCGCGCGGCCATGAACCTACGGGTTCGATAGTGCCAATGAGTTTTAGTTAGTTAGAAGGGAAGCACAATAGTGGGTATCGGTACATAAAAAAACTTCATTCCGACAATTAGTATTAGGCCTATAGGAATTCCGGGAGCAAGGAAAGAAATGTACAGTGATGTGTTCTGAGATCTTAACTAGACAATGCTGCGGGACGTTACCAATATATTGGTAATATCTTATCGTACAGTCCCGCCGTGTATTCCATGAAACAATCCCCTTACGATAATAAAAAGCAACAATAAAATACAATATTATATCGATGGATTAATATAAATATACTTCCGCAAAGAGAAAATAAAAATAAATGTTTCTACGTGGTACCCTGAGGTGACGATGCACCAGATATTCTAAAGAGAGTAGAACGCAATAAAATATGCGCTGCAGTGTGCTCAGACAAAATTCAAACCTTACTACAGGACATGCTATTTTTTACAAAGTCAATAGATATAATTATCAACGCTGTCAGTTCATTGCAAAATGACGCTTTTCTGTTTCTTTTCTCCACTACCGTCTATATTGATACATGCGGAATATATTTTTCCCATGTTACTTCATAGCGTCCGCCTTTATATTTCTAATCGCTTCTATTCGCTATCCTCCCACAATAACTGAAATTCACCATCGAGAGAAAATTTAACTCTAGCTGTTCCTCTCCATGTAACATCTCACTATTCTTCATCCTTCCTTGTTTCAGCCACACGACTCTGGAATTTCCTCTTCTCGTATATAAAGGACTGCCCGACTCTAAAACAGTTCGAAACAAAACTCACTTCATATTTCCTTAGACAATAATATATGTAATCGTGTCCCATGTATTCTTTTTTATTCCTTTAGATTTTAAACTTTTATTACCAAGACAATTACTTAAACTAATTATATGTTATTATTAACTAACTCACTGGCACTATCAAACCCGTAGGTTCATGGCCGCGCGGACATAAGCTCTCCACCCATTCCTATACTTAGCCAATGTTTTCCAATCATCCCCTGTATAATCTACTTCCCTCAAATCATAGTTAATGTTATTCTCCCACCTCATTCTTTGTCTACCAACTGGGCGTTTTCCCTCTGGTTTTCCTACAAGAAGCTTCCATTCACGTCTTTCATTCCTCATTCGTGCCACATGTCGCCCATCGCAGTCTACGAAACTTAACTCTTCCCATTATATCTGACTCCCTATAAAGACCATGTAGTTCACTGTTATGTAGTCTTCTCCATTCACTTGTCTGTTCATCTCTCTTTGGACCAAACATTTTCGTAAGAACTTTATTCTCAAATACTCGTAATCTTCTTTCCTCCCTTAAAGTAAGAGTCCATGTTTCACATCCATATAATATAACTGGCAGAATTATAGTTTTATATATTTTCAGTTTAACGTTTTATAGGTTATTATTGTAAATACCAACTGTCACAGGATTGATGATCGGGGCAAGAGGTACTATACCAAGATTCATAGCCAAATTTTGGAATTCCTTAGATTTGGACAGGGTGTATCTTTCTAAAATTGCCATCGCTGCTATTAAAGGATCAATTTCAATTTTAAGAAACCATATTTAGAACATTTCTACTTTATAGTATGTATACTTCTTCAATTAGGCCTACAATTTGAATTTTTTAAAATGTATTTGCAAACTGTATTTCATCAATTCCAAAAAAAATAATTGTCTCAATCACTTTGTCCTTGAGGCAATCCTCTAATGAGAAAAGTTGTATATAATAAATTATTATTATTATATTATTATTACTATTTTTCTTTCTTTCCCTTGTCACCTTTATATTGTGTAGCCTATATCTATTATGTATCATTAATCAACATGTAAATAATTCATAATTGTTATTATATGTATAATTTAACCGTGGTGAAGTGGAAGAGAAGACCTTACGGTCTTAACTCCATCAGGTAAAATAAATAAATAAATAAGTAAATAAATAAATAAATACAAATTAAAAATAAAATATAGATTTAGAATAGAAAAGATTTATTTAGCCTGGTGGAGTAATCTTGTATGGGGAATGTTTTCTTAGTCGCTTCTTATCTCATGATAGGTAAGAGTTAATTTTGTCCGCCTATTTAATTTCATCTAGTAATATGTTCAGCCACTTCAGTGAATTTAATTTCGAGCTTAATCCATGGAATTGAAACCAATTAACCATTAACTATGAGAAGAAGTCCGGACGTAATCTAGTATTTTAATTAATAATGACATTTATTTAACATATGTCATTAGTGTAGATTCTCAGGGTTGGGCATACAACAACCGAGAAAGTTTTGTACGAGGTCTTCATTTCATTCAGGAGGCATCTTTACCTACCGTAAAATCTATTACCGAGACACGCGGCATTATTTTTCTTGGGATAGAAGCCTTGAATATATGATGGTTCCTGGCAGGATTTTAATGGATCCAGAACTGAAAGACTACCGACACCGACACTTTCAGAAACTGTCGAGGGATGTTGGCTCTCCGGTGATGTTTATCATCATCACCTTCTTCTTCTTTACGGATTGAATTCCAAAAAAGGTTCGTTCCGGTCTCATGCAGAAAACTGATTTCTCCATTGTGCTCTTGGCCGGGATACATATATTTATACCCTTCTGGCTTTATTGTGAATAACTGTTTTGTTATATTTTCTTGGTCCATTCTTTGAATGTGGTCGAATCCGATTGAGGGTCTTTCCACTTTTCAGCGGTTTGCCCTTTTACCAGCCGGCTGCTGGCCCTTCACATCCACATGTCTCAACCACAGAGGTAGATGATCAACAGCCAGTGTAGGGGTGACATGTGGTTAGCATGTCGAGTCCCCCAGCCGTTATAGCTGGTTCCTCAACCTGGAACCGCTACTTATTGTAGCTACCCAACTGCCTCACGATGCTGGGTTGGCACCGGTCCGGCATACCTGGCTGCGAAATACCATGAGAAAATTTCTTCCCCCTGGAGACTCGAACCAGCGCAAGTCCCGTAGCTCTGCGCCAAGGCTTCCTACCTTAACCGCTCGGCTACGGCGCGGGACTGGTCGAATCAATTTTGTTTATATTCTTTGATTCTGTCTGTTGAGCTGGATAATTTAAGCTCATTCCTAATTTAATTGCTATATCAACACTTTTAAAATTCATATCAAAGCACCGTTAAGGTTATGTAATAAGATATTAAATATAGAATTGGTATCTGGTGAGGCAGTCATCCTCAACTAAATTATTATAATTTAGTTGAGGACGATTGACTTACCAGGTACTAATTTTATACTATAATCGTATTTGCTATATTTCTTTATATTGTAAAGTAGGCCTATATCCAGCTACATGTCTCAGGAAACTCATTTCTGCAGATTCTATTTTTTTAGATGCGTTTTGATAATTATCGCAGCCATATAGCAACGCAGGAACAACCATAACCTTGTAAATTTTAATTTTGTTCTTCTTCTTCACTTCACGGGCTAGGCAAATGCCTGTTTACCTCACAGTTGTTCTGTCCATCTTTTCACTGGCCTTCCTACATTCCTCGAACCTCTTGGCTTGTAGTTAAATGCTGCTTTTGGCAATCTTGTTACGTTCATTCTTTCTACATGCCTAAACCATTTTTCTCTATATCCTTTGATTTTATACTTTAATGGATATATACGGTATTTAACTCTGTTCTTATATCTTCATTCTTTAACCGATCCATTCTTGTGCAGCTTTTTGTTTTTCTAAGGAAGTTCATTTCTACACTTTGTATTCTACTTTGTAATTTTTTGGTCATAACCCAAGTTTCAATGTATTATAAAACTTCAATCTACTATCTCTTCTTGTTTGTTCTTTAATGCTTTATGTATAGTTCCACATATCAAATTTTGCTTCTTTCCTCATTAATTTAAAACAATTTCTAATTGTTCCAAACATGTATCTGCATTTTTAATTCATTTTAGACATTCCTTGTTTTATCGTATATTACATCACATCCCAGGTAATTTAAATTGTTTACTTGATCTATTATTCTGTTTTATACAGTTGGCGATGTTTTTGTGTCAGATATTAAATACAATTGCATAGCTATAGATTAAATACAGCTGAGAAATGAAATACTGGGTTGTTATCAATTTTTGGAATTTTTATTCTTGAATGAATCACGTAATATCCTTAAGGATATCCACAGAATTTTATAGTTTGCATTCCACTGTAAAGAAGGAGATTATGATATGTCACGTGTTCTACGAACTCGTTAAGAATGTCGTAAAATAGAAGTACTACTATTACACTAGAAAAAGAATGAATTGGGCAGAAAGCTACATGCTGAAATAAAATTTAAAACTGTAACAAAAAACGTAGTTAAGAATTGCAGACTAAAGGATGTTAGAGTAGTTACAGTAATAAAACTGAATTAAAGATCATTTAATTCTTCACAAAAAGAGCATCAATTTCATCTCGCCCACCAAGGTAATCCATCAAGACGAGTCTATAAGTCACTCTTGCACGTAGAAGCGATTCTCAACACTGGCAATCTCACATCTTCACCACTAACCTTTTTTACCACCCCCTCTACCATCCCAAACACTCTATTTTTAATCGAGTTTCGCTTGACTTCAAAGTGTATTCAGTAAAAGATAGAAGAAAGGCAAACCTTCCTCTATGCTATCCTTCAATATAAAGTCTCTACACCCCAGGAGGGGGGTAAGTCAAAGATTTTACAAAGAGCATGTGTCATAAGAAACCATTTTTCATCATGCCACCCCTCCGTGATTTTTTTATTCACACATTATACTCTTCTTGAAGCAAGATTTTTCTTATATTTCTTTATCTCCCATTTCCTCGCCATGACACTCCTTTTTTCGTTTTCAATCCTCTCCGGAAAATCTACATTTTGGCTGCTGTGGGGAGGTTTCCATTATATTAAAACACGTGTAGTCAAAATGGCGATTTCTCTTTCTTCGCCCCAGTTGGGTGAATCTACATTTTGTATGTTGTGACGAAGTTCCATGTTACCTGGAACCCTTAGCAACGTGTAATACTTCATTGAATACATGAATGCCACGAGTGATTTCCAAATTATCTAGAGAATTTGGAAATCAAGAGTGGCATTTGTTAGGACTATTTAACGAATAAAATTAAGCTGTTTACTCACAAATCATTATTTAACTATAGTTATTTTAAAATATTTATATATTTAATGTAAACGGCGATGTTTGAAAACAAATGAGAAACGATAGGTACGCTTCATTTGCTTCTTTTGTTTATCACTGCAACCAGTTCATACTATTTATTGCCAAAGGAACGCAATGTTGTAAGAATGCTCTCTAGTGGAGAAAAATGAAACATCAAATTAGATATTAATTCATGTCTGATGTCGTATGATGTAAATATGACAATTATATTTTTATGGATTATTACCTGGGAAAAAAATACATTTAAGAAAGTGCAAACAGTGGTTTCTTTTATTGGTGGTATAATAAATTGCTACAAATGTTTTTATATTAACTCGTGCAAGCGCTATGTGTTAACATCTATGCACTATATATACAATCTGGTAGCCGTATTCCTTATAGGCTCAGTCACTGCAAAATAATGTGGACCTGTTCAGAATATTAAAAAGGAGGAGCTTTCTTTAAATATTTCGTGAAACACGACTCTGATTGGTTGTAAAACAGAAACCATTGAAACGTGATTGGTCATTGACTCCCATTTGGGGCATGAGTTAAATAGTCAATACAAATATGGCAAACAATTTTTAATATTGAGAAACGAAATAAAAATTAAGTAAGCACAGTTACAGATAGCTTTTATTGCCAGAGACATTGTACAATGTATACCACAGTTATTATATTGCGCAGTATATTGTATTCTCTCCATGGTATCTTTATCTTATCGTGGTGGAGTGGTTTGCATGCTTAAATAACCCCGAGAGCTATATGCCGTTGGGTAGCACTGCTGTCGAAAAGGTAACTCATGCCGGATAAGTCGAAGGCGATATCTCGGGCGAAAGAAAAGTACTTTGGTTGAAAGAATGGCGATCTTTCACCGTGAAAATAACAACCGTCAAGAAAGTGGACATGGGTTCCACTAGGATAAAATTTTCCGGAGGTAAAATAGTACCCCATTGGGTTCTCCGGGCGGGGACTACTTCAGGGTATCCATGCCATGGGCTCAAAAAGTATACATTGCATTAGCACGGTATCTGAACCACTCATTGTTTAAATATTAATGAATATTGTAAAGAGGAATTAAAGTTAAATTTGACCCGATTTTTTTAATCACACTTAGAAATATTATTACATCATTGGAAGATTTCTGAAAATGGCAAAGATATTTAATATATATATATATATAATATATTGAACATGTGGCAAACGAAGAAGAAACTGATATAAATAAGAATGGGAGGCTATAAGAGATACTATTAAATTGTCAGCATCAGAAAGCATTGGTTGTTTAAAAAAGAGGCAGAGCAAGAAATGGTTTGATGAGGAATGTGCCGACATTGTAAAGAAAAGAACGCTAGCAAAAATTAAATGGTTACACGAGCCAAATGAGGTAAATTTAGAGCAATTGGGTAGTGTTAGACGGGAAACCACCAAGTTACTAAAGAGTAAAAAGAGGGAATATTTGAGAGAGAAGATTAATGATCTTGAAATGAATGCAAAAAATAGGAACATTAGAGAATTATATCAGGGAATTAGTATAGAAGAAGAAAGGGTTTCAGGCTAGAACAAACATAATTCGGAATGAAAATGGGGATATGATTGCAGATTCCAAGAGTATATTAAATAGATGGAAAAGTTATTTTAATCAGCTATTAAATGTACATACAGAACAGGACATTGAGAGAATAACTTACAGACAGCAGAAATGCTAGTCGCAGAGCCAAGTGCATTAGAGGTTGAAATGGCAATTGAATAATTTAAGATGTATAAAGCATCAGGTTCAGATGAGATCCCAGCAGAACTGATAAAATCAGGGGGAGAAAAATTGATGGACAAGATACGCTGGTTGGCTTGTTAGTATGATTTGGGAAAAAGAAGCTCTTCCAGATGAATGGAAGGAATCAATTATCGTACCAATTTATAAGAAAGGAGATAAAACTGATTGCAACAACTATAGGGGCATCTCATTACTTTCAACTTCGTACAAAATTCTAACAAATATATTAGTAAGCAGACTTACTCCCTATATTGATGACATTCTAGGAGATCATCAATGTGCATTTAGAAGAAACAGGTCTACAACAGATCAGATTTTTAGTATAAGACAGATTTTAGAAAAGAAATGGGAATATAATGGTACTGTACATCAACTATATGTAGACTTCAAAAAAGCATATGATTCAATTAAGAGGGAGAAGTTATATAGTATCCTGCTGGAGTTTGGAATTCCTAAAAAGTTAGTTAGACTTATACGAATGTGTCTAAATGGCTCAACGAGTAGGGTGCGTGTAGGCAAACAGTTTTCAGACACTTTTGAAATCCAGAATGGGTTAAAGCAAGGAGATGCACTATCTCCTCTACTATTTAATTTTGTACTAGAGCATGCCATTAAATCTTTAGAGAATGAGGAAGGCTTACAACTCAATGGTATTAATAAGCTGTTAGTTTATGCTGATGATGTAGTACTACTGGCCGATAGCGAGGAGATACTAAAGGCCAACACGCACACACTATTGAGTAACACTAAGAAATTAGGACTGGAAGTAAATATCAGTAAAACTAAATATATGGTCACACGTAGAAATACATTATATAATGGAAATGGACAGCTAATGACAAATGAGGGAAATTTTGAGGAATTGGCTGAATTCAAATACCTAGGAACAATAATCACAAATAGGAATGAGATGCACAAAGAAATTAAACATAGGCTCAATTCTGGAAATGCATGCTATTATGCATTGCAGAGACTTTTGATGTCCCAACTCCTTTCAAAAAACGTTAAGCTGAAAATATATAAAACTATTGTTCTACCAGTTATATTATATGGGTGCGAAACATGGACTCTTACTTTAAGGGAGGAAAGGAGATTACGAGTATTTGAGAATAAAGTTCTTAGGAAAATTTTTGGACCAAAGAGAGATGAACAGACAGGTGAATGGAGAAGACTACATAACAATGAACTACATGGTCTTTATAGGAAGCCAGATATAATAAGAACAGTTAAGTCCCGTAGACTGCGATGGGCAGGACATGTTGCGCGTATGGGGAATGAAAGACGTGCATGGAAACTTCTTGTAGGAAAGCCAGAAGGAAAACGCCCAGTTGGTAGACCAAAAATGAGGTGGGAGAACAACATTAACTATGATTTGAGGGAAGTAGATTATACAGGGAATGATTGGAAAGCATTAGCTCAGGATAGGGATGTATGGAGAGCTTATGTCCGTGCGGCCATGAACCTACGGGTTCGATAGTGCCAGTGAGTAAGTCAGTAAGTTATATATATATATATATTTTTTTTTTTCATTTAGCCTACTTTACCATCTACTGTTATTACTTTTACTGAGATCAGGGCTTGCTTGGTTTAGGCTAGGGGCATGGAAATTTCTAAAAATTAGCGACGATCACGATATGCGAATATGTCCAATGTGCGGGAACTTCGAAGATGAGATACATATATTAGGAAAATGTGATGATTTAGAATAGAATATTGGAGACGTCAGTTATTACCGGAAAGATTTCTAAATTCAAATCGGGAAAGATTGGCATGCTACGAGTTATTGGTAAATCCAGAAAATTGGATAAACTTGGGTAAATTTCTGGACAAAACGCGGAAAATAAGGACAACACTCATTCATGAATAAATATATGTTATAAAAATGCAATACCATTAATTCTTAATAATTATACATAACTTAATTAGTGTATAATGCTATTGTATTATTATGTAATTGTAATATTATTGTATTTTCTTTATGTAATTGTAATGTTATTGTTTTTTTTGTTTTACTTTATACTATTACCAATTATTACTTTATTGTAACGGACTGTCAACAGCACGTACGGCTTACTGCCCGTGCGACCCATATTTGTAAATAATAATGTAAATATCTTACTTTTTGTTTAATAAAGTCCTACTACTACTACTACTACTACTACTACTACTACTACTACTACTACTACTACTACTACTACTACTACTTTTACTGAATAGTTACAAAGATCTGTTAAATATGTTAAACTAACTAACTCACAGACATCATCTACATAAAGTGCATAACCACGCGGACATATGATCTCCATATATCCCTAATCTGACCCAATGTTTTGCAAACATTACCTGTATAATTAACATCCCTCATATCATAATTAATGTAATTCTCCCATCTTATTTCTGCCCTACCTATTGGAGGTTTCCTTCTGTTTTTCAAGTTTTCATGCTCCTCTTTCATTCTCCGTTCATGCCATGTGTCCTGCACATCGCAGTCCGCCAGATTTACTGTTGTTATTAAATCTGGTTTCTCATAAAGATCATATAGCTCACATTTGTACGGTCTTCTCCATTAATATGTCTGTTCGTCTCTCTTTGATCCAAAAATATTCCTCGGAACTTTATTCTCAAATACTCGCAATCCTTTGTCCTCTCTTAAAATAAGAGACCATGTTTCGCATCCATACAACTGGATGAATGTATGTATGCATCGTATTATATACATATATACATATATTTATATATATATATATATATATATATATATATATGTGTGTGTGTGTGTGTGTGTGTGTGTGTGTGTGTGTGTATGTTTAGTTTAACATTTTTGGAGAATAGTTGGAATAAAGAGTATTATTATATAAAACTTTCCTCATTAGAGGATTGCCTCAAGGATAAAGTGATACAGACAATTAATTTTGTAATTGATAAAATACATTTTGTAATATATTTTTAAAAATTCAACTTGTAGGCCTAATTGAAGTATACATACTATAAAGCAATTTTGTAAATTTGGTTTCTTAAAATTGAAATTGATCCTCTAATGGCAGCGATGGCAATTCTAGAAAGATACACCCTGTCCAAATCTAAGGAATTCCAACATTTGGCTACGAATCCTGGTATATTACCTCTTGCCCCGATCATCAATCCTGTGACAGTTATACTATCCAGTTGGTATTTATCTTTGTAATAGTCAATTGTTGGCTCATATATGGCTTTCTTTTCAGAGTCAACTTCCTCAGGTTGGCCACTATGAGTCTCAAAACGAATTGTGGGATCTAATATCATACAAATTTTAGAGGATCGTCTAAATGCAATAATATCTATTCGTCTGTTAGTGCATAACAGGATGCGTTTACAGAGTTAAGTCTATGTTTAATTTCTATCTGCACCTCATTCCTATTTGTAATTATTATTGTTACTAGTAATTTAAATTCATCCACTTCTTCAATGTTTTCCTCATTTTTATTAACTATTTCCTTTACATAGGCCCCTAATGCATTTATATATTTAGTTTAATCGATATTTTATTCTAGCCTCGATTTCCTATGTTGTTTAATATATTTTTTAAATTTATTTTTCTTATCATGTCATATTAAGCTTGCATTGCTCAATGTCAACACATTAATTATAACATCGATAAAGCGTCACTGCTATAAAGTAAAACTATTCTCTTTAATTTGCTCACTTGTGATAGGAGCTGCTAGATGGCAGACGAGACCGAGTTCCCAACATCTCGTAATAATGAGAATATATATGTATATAAGAAAAATTAATGTTTGTATTAGACTTGCTCAGTAGCGTAATCGGTAGCGCACTGGGGTATCAATCCAGAGGTCCGGGTTAAAGTCCCGTCCGAGTATTTATTTTTCTTATCATGTCATATATATATAAAGCGTCACTGCTATAAAGAAAAATCTTCTCTTTAATTTGCTTACTTGTTATAGTCAGCTACTAGATGGCAGTGAAGACCGAGTTCTCGCGACATCTAGTAATAATGGAGAGTATAATACATATATAAGAAAAATAAATGTTTGAATTGGATTCGCCTAGTGGTGTAATGGATATCACACTGAGGTATAGACTCAGAGATCCGGGTTCGAATCCCGTCCAGGCATTTATTTTTCTTATCATACCATATATATATATATATATATATATATGTACACACATTCATATATAGGGAAGTTCGGGTAATGTGGACCCTTCTGTTTGAGTGGACCCTGTTAATGTCTTCTTTAGTTGGTACTGCCCTCGAACAGAAAATATTTTAAATTATTCCCCTCATCAACTTTGAAGGGTTCAAGGGCAGTTCCTTTATCCTTTGTGCGAAGAAGGGTTTATTTGTGACATTTATGAAATTACCACTTTAAACGTATTTCAAACTAAGAATCAATTCTTCATTTCTGCTATTGAATATTACAAAAGTTGAAAAAACTCCCACATATATTATGCAGATGCTGTTTTAATATACTGACGGGTTTGGTTTGATAATATGTGACATGATGACTGTATAAAATAATTAAACATAAGAAAGGAATTCGGTTAATGTGGACCCTCCACGACGACCTGGGTCCACTTTACACGAATGCGTATATTTTATAAATGGAACTATTGTAAAGCCCGTCTTCAACGAATGCCATCTCATAGAATTCCTAAAGCCATGATTCCTTACTGCCTCCAAGGTAAATGATCGCTAGAACGTCCAAAGAAGCGCTGGATGGAAAATTCCTCTTTGAGACCGCAACAGGCCACATGGCCTAATACTTGCATAGATGATGATAATATTTAATGTTTGAAACATAAAATGGCTGATTCCTAATAAAAATCTTGAGCCAATATATTTGAACTACTTCTAAATGTATATCGGCAAAGTTTTTTTTTTACGCTGCAAAAAGTGTTTAGATAGAATCAAACTTGTAGGCCTACTGCATATATTCTATATTCATACAAAATACAGTGTGATTTTAAGTCCCAGTACATTTTAAAGAAATCGCTTACAATTCGTATTTCTGTTACAGCCATTCGAAAGATACAAATATGTTCACCATTGAAGAGCGGATAGAGATTGTTGCTGCGCGTTTAAGAGGCCAGTCGTACGAAGAAGTTAGAGACTGATTCCAAAGGAAACCCTTACGGGAGATGTGTATCTTGATATGTTGCAACTTTTCTTACAGCCACAGTTACAGCAAGATGGTATCATTATTACAGTGGTGTTGCAACAAGATGGAGCACCACCACACTTTGCTCTGGCTATACGCGGGTATCTCAATGACAGGTTTCCCAAAAGGTGGATTGGAAGCGCATCTCCTCGTATCTGGGCACCTCGTTCGCCACCTCGCACCCCTGGACTCTTTTTGCTTGGGGGTTCATCAAGCAATAGGTGTACAGAACCAAGTTTCCTAATCTGCAAGTGCTGAAAGAATACATACGCCAAGCGAGTGAAATGATTACAGAGGATATGTCGGTGCATGTTTTCCGGGCGACGGTGCGTCTTTGGGGAACATGTTTTGAGATTAATGGAGGTTATGTTGAACACTAACTTGATAGTAGAAACTACCTTACAATTTTTGTTTTATTTGCGCTACGTTATCCACAAAATGTACTGGGACTTTATAATCACACTGTATAATAAAACTAACATAAGATTTAGTTTCACAGCATTAAAATTTGTGCTAAATACACGATGAGCTCATGTAGTAGTTTGGTGAAATTATAGTTTTGTTAAATTAACACAACACACGGCTTTATGATGAGGCACACATTAATGTACTTGCATGTTTTACTAAATTAATTCATGAGGTCTGGGTTCAAGCTGCTTTTTTCATTTTCTGCGCACATTCATTGCGCAAACGTTGAGTTAATATCGTGTTAAATTGCTTCAAAGCTTTTGTTTCAAACAATAACTCATGCTTCAGTAAATTATAATGAATCCCCATACACTAGAGAGTCAATCACGTGACCGTCTACTATTGTAAAGTCCCCTCAGCACCGATCCCTAAAACGTAACGAGAATGATGTCATTCAACCCAGGGTACCAGTCTCACGCAATAATGAAACATATTACATTAAGAATGTAAATTATACGCTACCAAATTTACTTTATTGGCATCAAATATCTTCTTCTTCTTCTTCATCAGAATTTGTGGGATTTTTATCCTGTTTATTTCCAAAATCACTCCTCCGAGGCAGGTTGAGAAGAGAAGCTATAATGGCTGGGGACTGGACATGCTGATCACCCCTACACTGGTTAGATGATCGTCTACCTCTGTGATTAACACATGTGGATGCGAGGCCAGCAATCGGCTGGTAAGCCAAGGGCCTTCTAGGCCTGTCGCGCTTGAGGGAAAAAAAACGAACTCCTCGGAGGACGATGTATTGGATGTACATTAACTGTCTATCCACTTCTTGGCTGGTCTTCCTCTTGTTCATTTCCTGCCCCTTTAGCTCTTTTGGCTTCAAATATAAATATAATAAATATCCATCCATCCATAGTAATTCTGCCCGAGGGCAGGTCTTTCACTGTAATCATAGCATTTTCATGCTATGCTTTGCAACTTTACTAGGGAATTGTAGGTGTGGTAGCTTCCCGTTGCTTTCCACACCGGTGAAGGATGATGGTGGTGATGATGATGATAAGAATGATGATGGCCATATGATTTCGGGAACCGTTTGGGCCTTAAAGTTTTCCTGACATGTCTTATAGATGAGGAAAAACCCCAATAAAAACCTCACCCAGAAAAACTGCCCCGACCGGGGATCGAACCCGAGCCCGCTATGTGACAAGGCAGCACGCTACCTCGAGACCACAGCGGTGGACATAACAAATATAAAGGTACAATATATAATAATAATAATAATAATAATAATAATAATAATAATAATAATAATAATAATAATAATAATAATAATAATAATAATAATAATAATAATAATAATAATAATAATAGTAATAATAATAGTACAATAATAATAGTAATAATATAATAGGTAATAATAATAGTAATAATAATAATAACAACAATAATAATAATAATAATAATAATAATAATAATAATAATAATAACAACAATAATAATAATAACAACAATAATAATAATAACAAACAATAATAATAATACACATAACAATAATAATAATAGACTACTAATAATAATAATACATAATAATATAATAATAATAATAATAATAATAATAATAATAATAATAATAATAATTTAATTCGCAATTTACTCACAATACAATGGTTTTCCGTCAGCCTCAAGAAATTCGCAATAATAATAGCTTAATGTCCACCGCTGTGGTCTCGAAACAGCGTGCTGCCTTATTACGCAGCGGACTGGGTTTCGATTCCCGGTCGGGACAGGCTTCCTGGGTGAGATTTTCACGGGGGTTCTCATCACATGTAAGACCAATGTCAGGTAGCTTAGGGCTCAAATGCTCCCCGAAAATTATCCGGCCATCATCATTATCTTTATCATCGCCATCATTCACCGGTGTGGAAACAACGGGAATCTACCACATCTTAGTAAAGGTGCCAAAGATAGCATGAAAATGCTATGACTGCAGTGAAAGACCTGCCCTCGGACACAACACTATAGAATAGAATAACGTAATATTAATAATAATATTTTATATTATTTATTTATTATTATTTAGTACATTTCACATTGTTCACATCTTCCTGCGATCACTTAATCTACTATCATTCTCCTCTACTTCTCTCGGTCATTCCAATCTCCATCGTCCTATCCTTTTCCCCTTATACTGCTCAAAACACCGTCAGTCCACATTATTTTTAACGTGCTTTTCTTTGTCTGCCAGATGGCATCCATTATAGTACTTTTCTTTGGAATCTCTCTTTTCATTCCTTTTACATTACTATTTTTTAAAAATAGTAATTGAAGTTTGAACATTCATATTTTCTTTAATTACTCTGTTTCGTATTTTATCTTTTCTAGAAATTCCAGCTTAACATCTCCAAAAATCCATTTCGGCAGAATTTAGTTTACTTATTGTTCTAGATTTTAATTCCCGTATTTCTGTACCGTAATGTCACCCTATATTATATCACCTACTAGGCTATATATTGATTTAGAGAAAGCTTAAAACAATTTACCCTTTAAATTATATGGAAGTTTTACGTGCGGTAATAATAATAATAATAATAATAATATTATTATTATTATTAATATCGACCGCTGTGGTCTCGAGGTAGCGTGCTGCCTTGTCACCAATGGGCACGGGTTCGATTCCCGATCGGAACAGGATCCTGGGTGATGTTTTTTCCGGGGTTTTTCCTTACATGTAAGACAAATGTCAGAAAGCTTACGGCCCAACGGTCCCCGAAAATCATTCGGTCATCATCATCATCATCATCCTCCTCATCATTAGCATTATCATCCTTCACCAGTGTGGAAAGCAACGGGAAGCTTCCACATCTATAATTCCCTAGTAAAGCTGCAAAGCATAGCATGAAAAATGCTATGATTGCAGTGAAAGACCGGGCAATGGGCAGAGTTACTATAGATGGGTGGATTATTATTATTATTATTATTATTATTATTATTATTATTATTATTATGAGTAAAAAAACAGTAAATCTAAGAATTCCGAACTGCCTATGGAAAATAATAAACTTTCGGTTAATTTAGGTTTCAATTATTGAAGCATTACCAGTATAACTTGCTGTTAGAGAGAGACTCTTACATTATTACAGTACTGTACTTAACAGTTCTGTACTTTTCCTATTACATTTTTAATCCCATAAACTAAGAAATGATCGGTATATAATCATAATCATTCCCTCAATTCGTTTAATTGAAATTCGTCCACGATAGGATCGATGCTCTTCCAGCAAGGTGAGGAATTTGGGTAGATACAATATGTAATGGCTCCAGCTGAGAAAACCGCTGTTATGGCTGGCGGACTCGACATTCTGATCATATGTCATCGTTATACTGGGTAAATGATCGTCCACCTCTATAAAAATACACGTGGACGAGAAGTCAACGGTCAGCTGGTAAGGCAAGGGCCTTGTTAGGCCTTTCGAGGGTGTCATTGAAATCGAAAACACGATTTTTTATAGAAAAAAAATAATTCGATATAACTTTCAATCTCTTGAACCAAGACGAAAATTAATTTCCATGCGTCAACGGGAGAATGCTACAGGATACAGAGAACTAACCCACTGGCTCTAACGAATCCGTAGGTTCATACCGTGCGGACATAAGCTCTCCATACTCCAGTGAAATCCATGTCCGCGTTTCTTGACCGTTGTATTTTTACGGTGAAGGAGTGTCTATCTTTCGACCAAAGTATTTTTTTCGTCTGGCTTATCGTCTGCGACCTGTTCGGCATATCTCTCGGGGTCATTTAAGCACGCAAGCCACTCCACCACGACATGGTAGAGATACCATGGAGGGAGAGGATACAGAGAGGAAGTAAAATTTTGAATCGAGTTGAGAAGGACCCTTGTTATTACATCGAGTAGTTCAATTAGTGAACTATTCCGAAGTTATAAAGGGTATATTGGTATAGTTCACTTGTAATGAACTGTGGTATGAAGGTAGATATAATTATTCATAGATGTATATTGTAGTTAATTACTAGTAATATAGACTCTATTACGATAACTGTCTGTCAATTAGTATTTTCCAATAATTGCTATAATATTCACAACCGTTCAAAGTAATTAACTCTCAATGTTCACTTGTTCATGTCATTATTGATATAAAAACTGAATACTCATTTTACATTCCAATTTAAGTTTTTACACCAACAGTTATACAGGGTGTAAAGGAATTAAAGAGAATAATTTTATCAAATTAGAGGAATTGTAATTAATCAGTTTGAAATAATGAATCAAGGGTCTCATACGAAAAATAACCGACTTTATCAATTGTTAAATTTGATTGTGTTTGATATGATCTAGTATAAAATTAAATAGAGGTACGGCAATATTAAGAGATGACTTGAAACATTCATTCTAGTTTGGATAAAGTCCAACATTCAGAATTAATTAAACTTATTTTCCGAATTTTTACCATTGTATTCGTTTCTTGAAGGTTTTATTTTCATGGGGAGAGATTGTCACTATTTCCACCAGGGTACTTTTTCGTCTGGCTTATCGTTTTCGACCTGTCCAGCATGGGTAAGCTTTTCGCAGCAATGCCACCGCCGCCATAGCTCTCGAAGTCAGTTGTGATAAGAAGAGTTAAGTCTCGTAGACAGCTATTGGCAGGACATGTGGCACGAATGGAGAATGAAAGAGGGGAATGGAAACTCCTTGTAGGAAAACCAGAGGGAAAGCGTCCAATAAGCTGACTAAGTGTGAGATGGGAGTATAATATTAACCATGATTTGAAGAAAGTAGATTATACAAGGATGATTGGAAAATATTAGATCAGGATAGGGATGTATGGTGAGCTTATGTCTGCGCAGTCATGAACCTACGGGTAGTGCCATTTTCCGATTTTTTTTTAATCTTCGAATATGTCGAAAAAATAATGAACTATTTTAAAGATAAAAAATGTTTTAATAATATTACTGATTGATTTATAGTATATACTTCTTCCAATCACTAATTAGTAGTAGTAGTAGTAGTAGGACTTAATTAGACAAAGAGTAAGATATTTACAATAAGCCGTACGTGCTGTTGACAGTCTGTTACAATAATGTAATAATTGGTACTAGTGTAAAAAAAATAAACAACAAAAAAAAAGCGATAACATTACAATTACATAAAGAAAACACAATAATATTACAATTAAATAATAACACAATAGCATTATACACTAAGAAAACAATAACATTACAATTACATAAAGAAAACACAATAATATTATAATTAAATAATAACGCAGTAGCATTATACACTAAAAAAACAATAACATTACAATTACATAAAGAAAACACAATAATACTCGTATTACAATTAAATAATAACACAACAGCATTAACGTCTAAAGCCATTCCATAATAATATTCCAAATTCCTATTCCATTTTAATACTGGATTATGAGTATCAAATATAAACAAATCTAATAACTTATAACTGAAATATTGTTAATGAGATACTGGGTTCATTATACGTCTTGTGTGCAATTCCTCTATAACCAGTAAGCGAACGAATGGATTCTGCCATACCTTCTGGGGACACTGCTTAGTTACAAAAGCATTAATATAGGAGTTATTTATCTCCGTTTCTTTATTTTTTAAACATTGTATTCAATAATTATGTTGCGTGCCGTAGCCCAGTGGTTTAAGGCATGATGCCTTATCCTCCGCATTAAACTTAAAACAATCTATGTTTAACGAATACACTCAAAGCTCATTAAATGAACTTTTAAAAAAATCAAAATTATCAAAATAAACAAAATAAGGTTTATACCCCAACCCTAACCTTGTTCAAACTTTTCAGGCTCTCCCCCAATAATATTGATCATAATATAACTACAGGAATTTCCTAGTTCGAATCCCCATGGATGAAGGAATTTTCTCATGGAATTTCGGCCAGTAAGGGATCGATGCCCACCCAGCATTGTGAGGAATTTGGGTAGCTACAATAAGTAGCGCCTCCAGGTTTAAAAAAACAGCTATTACGTCTGGGGTACCCGACATGCAGACCACGTGACACGCCTGAACTGGCTGTATGATCATCCACCCCTGGGATTAACATATGGATATAAGTCCAGCAGCCGGCTGGTAGGCCAAGGACCTGCAACCGACTGGTAGGCATTCTAGCCCTGTTGCGCTATGGATGTTTCAATATTTAAATACGATAATTAACATGGGGTTATATTTGAAAGAATATTGTAATAGACTTAAATATGCCCACTATATTGTTGAATATTTCATAATAACTATATGTTTCTATGTGGAGATATACTGTTGGTAGCCATTTATAAAAAATAAAGATTAATTTGTCCCATGTACTAGTAATTCCTTTGGAATCTATGGGTTGATGTAGGGGTAGATAAGATATTTTGGAATGAGTGTCGCAACACGAAAGTCAAAGGGTATAATACATAACATATTTGACACATCAACATGAAATTATAATTTCTGTTGCCTTCAACATGTGATTAACACTAGGCTAAGAGTACTAGAGCTAATGAGAGAGGAAAATGTATTTGCTTCTGGCGCACACAGAAAAAAAATCACAACATTTTTATATTATATCACATATGCATTCAGTGCAAATAAATTGCCGGTAACATACGGTCTGAAGGTATTAGGAGTGGACATATTCAAGAATATTTTCATATAGGAAGGAAACATTGGAAGTTTTGTCATATGACGTCCTTACGCTATTATACAGAGTGATCCGAAGTTATCTGTTCAAATTAATACAGAAGGTATAAAACATCCAAACAAATATATTTCGATAAGGAACATATGGTCTCTGAAGTAAACTTGCAGTATAAGGGACGATTTACACAGAAGATAGTTTAACATGCTAATCACAGTAGTAGCAACTCAGGAATTGCTCGAATGCACGAACATTGACCTGTACGCAGTACATTGTCTGACCATTGATGTTCGTTCGAAGATTCCTGGCATGTCTGAATTGGTCCCAGCAGCGACGCCTTTCTAGCGACGATGTTTTCTTCTGTTTCCACGACGGTTTCAACCACCAGCTGCTTCATATGCCCCCAGACACGTGAAGTCAGGTGATCTGGGTGGCCAGGTCACAGGCCATCTCGACCGACACAACAGCTTACGTCAGCACCATTAACAAAATGTTTTCTAAAATTATAAATTGACTTCTGAAACCATATGTTCCTTAACGAAATATATTTGTTTTGATATTCTCTACTTCCTGTATTAATTTCAACGAATAGTTTCGGAACACCATGTATAGTAATTCGGCGATAATATGTTAGGCATGAAACTAATGTTGTCTATAGTTATTATGTACTAAATTGAAAGAATGGAACTGCTGTGTTATCCCTGAGGTCTTACTATGAAGAAGACGGTGATGTAAAGTGTTTTAGAAACTCTCTCATGAAATACGTACGCTATTACACAGTAATTTGGCAATAATATATTAGGTTTAAAACTAATTTGTCTATAGATATTATGTAATAAAGCGAAGGAATTAAATCTGCAGTGTTACTGCTGAGTCCTTGCTGCGAAGAAGATTGTCAAGTGTTTTGGAAACTATCTAGTGTCTAGATATAGGTATAAGGGCGTAATATTTATCAGGAAGTACTTTAGTAGTAGTAGTAGTAGTAGTAGGACTTGATTAGACATAAAGTAAGATATTTACAATAATATTTACAAATATGAGTCGCACGGGCAGTAAGCCGTACGTGCTGTTGACAGTCCGTTACAATAAAGTAATAATTGGTAATAGTATAAAGAAAAACAAAAAAAAACAATAACATTACAATTACATAAAGAAAACACGATAATAATACAATTACATAATAATACAATAACATTATACATTAATTAAGTTATGTATAATTATTAAGAATTAATGGTATTGCATTTTGATAACATATATTTATTCATGAATGAGTGTTCTTATTTTCGGCGTTTTGTCCAGAAATTTACCCAATTTTCTGGATTTACCAATAACTCGTAGCATGCCAATCTTTCCCGATTTGAATTTAGAAATCTTTCCGGTAATAACTGACGTGTCCATATTCTAAATCATCACATTTTCCTAATATATGTATCTCGTCTTCAAAGTTCCCGCACATTGGACATATTCACATATCGTGATCGTCGCTAATTTTTAGAAATTTCCATGCCCCTAGCCTAAACCAAGCAAGCCCTGCTCTCTCTTTAAATCCTAGGTTGAGTATTGTATGACAAGGGATGTAATACATGTAAAATATACCATGTCTAACAAGTAATATAATAAGATACTCGAAGCCCTGGCTTCCTTATATCAAAACACTCTGATGATATAGGTCTACTTGACAAATTCTGAATGCTTTTTGTAAAATTTTGCCACTTTATATAGTGATCAGCCTAGAAGGTTCAACCAAATATTTAAAGTATTCAGAATGCGAGCGTCTCACTCACTGTGAGAACATACGGTACAGAATATGAGAGCGCGCCTTCAAACAATTGTCACGAAGTCTAACGTGAAATATAATTGCATAATTCTTTAATCAGTCTTAGCGAACGGCCAATTCGTGCTAGTGACGATATTCTGAAATGATTGATAGCGCCTTCTATGCTGCATATTGTATAAGTAACTCCATTCAGAGATTTAATTTTTTATAGATATTCAAGAACCAGATAAGACCTTTCTTATCTGATGATGTATGCAACAGTTGTCTGATACATGATACGGATGGAACTATGTTGTTCTTGTACTCAGAAGGAGAAGAGAATTAGTAACTCGTTACCATGGTTACGACAAGCAGACACTGCAGATGAGCGGGGGAGGTTTTGGAAACAAAGTACGCATTCTATTTGCAACTCTGTGCAACAATGATACAATGAATCTTTATTGAACTGTCTGCTTAATTTGGCAGTGAATTTATGCCATTAAAGGAAAACTATTGTATGTATATATATTGGTGTCAACAAAAAGACTCACAAATATGTCTGGTTACGGGGACCTTATAAAAATAAGAAATGGTAATATTATTTGTATTTATTTTAGTACTAATTTAATTTTGGTACATATTTAATACATGTATTATTGTTGAATTAATTATTTTTCTAATCACTGAATGTTCAAATAACATTTTTCACCAGACATAAAGTGGCTTCCTCAACAATTAACCTTTTCTAATGTACGTTCTTCAAAGTATGTTTAAAACAAATATATATATATATAAATTCATTAAGGACGAGGAGAAAAATTATAAGTTGTCTGTGTACCGTTAATATTACACTTAGTATGCAGGCCTACATTTACAGGTGTTACAATGAAAACATCGCTCTTTTATTACACTTAAGAACGGCTTCAGAAATGTGTACAGCAAGACAAGCTGAATAATAAGATAAAATATTTCTTTCCCGTGTATATAATCTCTATACTTTGTGTTAAATTTTATATGCAAATAAATATACATTAGATTAGTTAACCCATGAGAAAATTGTGAAAACATGACTACAATTTAATATTTGTAGCTAAAATATTATTTTAATATCTCAATGATTTTATTACCGTTATATTATGTTTATATTCTTTAGGCTTAAGTCATGTATTATCATCATCATTATCATCAGCATCAAGATTAGACCTGCTGGTCCTTTTCGATCTCATGTTAGAATTGGTTGTGATCTTTTACTTGGTCTTCCAACATTTCTTCGTCCTAATGGTTTGTAATGTTGGTACGTTATATGCTCTGCGTTAGAGAAACGTACAGAATATAACTTACCAACATATATGGCATTTATTGAATTTGAGAAGGCTTTTGACCGAGTGAATAGAAATAAATTATGGAATATAATGATGAACAGAGGCATTCCACAACATTTTGTTAAAATTATTGAAAGTTTATATGTAGATATTATTTTTTTTAATAAGAGCCCCACCACCATCCCCCTGGGTTTCCTCGGGCTTAATGCCCATATACCCAGATCTGCTCTTGTACCTAATTAACGCCCAAAAAATAAATAATCTTCTTCTTCTTCTTCTTCCTTCCAAGTATTAGGCCAAGGCCTGTTACGATCCTATAGTAAATTATCCCTCCAGCGTTTCATAGGATGGCCCAGTGATCTTCGTCCTCTTGGTATATAATATATAAACAGCTTTAGGTATCCGATTTGAACTCATTCTTTCTAGATGGTGTTTCCAAATTGGTTGGTACTGTTTAATATATACCAAAATTGGCGTAGTCTCCAATTCTTTTAAGATGTCGGTGTTCCTTTTCCGATCCCATCTGGTGTAACCCGCTGTTCTGCGCATGAATCTCATTTCACAAGCCGTTATTCTGCTTTCATGTTGTCTTTTTAGTATCCATGCTTCACTACCATAGGTCAACACTGATCTAACCAAAGTGTTATATAAACGTAATCTGGTGTTTTTTTGTACAAGGGATGGTTTCATAACTTGATTAATGTAGTATAATAACAAAATTCATTAATTTGTTATCATGTCTGAAGAAGGTACAAAGTACCGAAACAGCTGTAACTAATTTATATTTTAATAAATATGAAAATCACATAAAACTTTAAGTTTTATTTTCATTTAATTAAATAAAAGTTTTAGCTTTTCGAGGGTATGAGCCACTAAGAGTAAAAATCTAATTAGAGAATAAAATAATAGTGTAATATAAATCTAGAATATTCATATTTCATTTTGCTTCCTGGAAGAAAAAACACTTAAAATGAGTGAAAGAAATAAGAATTAAAATAATTGAAAGTCAAATACTGTATGACCCAAGATCATGGTATTTAAGGAAAATCTTTGATATTATCTCTCTATCTGGGATGAAAAGGATATCCCTGAAAAAATTACTAGTTAGGCTATAATAAAAGTTTGGGAATTATTAATCAAGTTATGAAACCATCACTTGTACAAAAAACACCAGATTACGTTTATATAACACTTTGGCTAGACCAGTGTTGACCTATGGTAGTGAAGCATGGACACTAAAAAGACAACATGAAAGCAGAATAACGGCTTGTGAAATGAGATTCATGCGCAGAACAGCGGGTTACGCCAGATGGGATCGGAAAAGGAACACCGATATCTTAAAAGAATTGAAGACTACACCAATTTTGGAATATATTAAACAGTACCAACTAAATTGGAAACGCCATCTTGAAAGAATGAATTCAAATCGGATCCCCAAAGCTGTTTATAATTATATACCAAGAGGACGAAGATCTGTGCGTCGTCCTATGAAACGCTGGAGGGAAAATTTTCTATAGGATCGTAACAGGCCTTGACCTAATACTTGGAAGGAAGAAGAAGAAGGAGAAGAAGAAGAATAAGAAGAAGAATAAGAAGAAGAAACTGTTAAACTACTAATTCTTTCCGACTAAAATTTCTTGAAACCAAAAAATAGGTTTTTACTATATGAGAGGAGAAAAAGTATAGTGACTCACGTAGAAATAGTCTACTTTGGGCCGGTTTCACCAACAGAGGTAACTGTATTACGCCAGTTTTAGATAGCTTAAACTGGCGTAATACAGTTACCTCTTTTGGTGAAACCGACCCTTAATTCTTAACGAAAATTTATTAACTAACGTAATAATTTTGTCATGAAGCAGAATGAAATATTGCAATTTCAGTTAAATACTTAAAGATTACAATGAAAAGATAATGACATCAATATATTATCACTACGATCTATGGGCGAAATAACCATGTTTTCAACGATTTTCGCATGTCTTATTTACGAACTCCTCTAGATATACAAATAAAATTCCTTACTAAAAATACATTATTTCATGCATTTTATAAAATATCTGAATATCTACTATGCAATGTCCTAACATTCCATGCTCCTGGGAAATGCCCCTGAATTTGAACCTATATCCATGGATACTCTGAAGCAGTTCCCGCCCGGAGAACCGAATGGAGGACTATTTTATCTAACTAACACGAACGGGGAATGGAGAATGGGGAATAAAATTCATGGAGGCTTCTTGTAGGAAAACCAGAGGGAAAATGCCCAGTTGACAGACCAAGGAAGATGTGGGAGAATAACATTAACCACGATTTGAATGAAGTATATTTTACAGGGGATAATTGGAAAACAATTTAGGATATGGATGTATGGAGAGCTTATGTCCGCGCCGCCATGAACATATGGATTGGATAGTGTTAGTGAGTAAGTTTAATTAGTTATATCTACAATAACTTTCGATAACTTTATATAACTTTAAATCATGAATGTTTTACCTATTTGCCAAAACTATACAAATTACTCAAGAGTAATAAAATTGATAATTAAATTTTTCGTTGAGGTACTAGTCACCAAACATATTGCATATCTTTATATATATATAAATATATATATATATATATATATATATATCCGGGTTCGAATCCCGTCCAGGCATTTATTTTTCTTATCATACCATATATATATATATATATATATATATATATATATATATATATATATATATAAGATAATGTTGTATTGGATTTGTCCGGTGGTATAATGATTAGCACGCTGGGGTACCAACCCAGAGGTCAGGGTTAAAATCACGTCCAGGTATTTATTATTTCTTATCATGTCATATTAAGCTTGCATTGATCAATGCCAAAAGTTTAATTATAACATCGATAAAGTGTCACTGCTATAAAGTAAACATTTTTTCCTTCATTTGCTTACTTGTTATAGTTAGCTATCAGATGACAGTGAAGACAGAGTTCTCGCTACATCTAGTAATAATGGAGAATATAATATATATATATATATATATATATATATATATATATATATATAAAGAAAGATAAATGCTTGTATTGGATTTGCCCGGTGGTGTAATGGATAGTACACTGGGATACCAACCCAGATGTCCGGGTTCAAATCCCGTCCAGGAATTTATTTTTCTTATGTCATATATATAATATTCTTCTGTACGTGTCTATGTCACTGAACTACTCCTAAACGCCTGGACGGGTTTTGATTAAAATTTGTGTATGTGTTTGAGTGTGTCCCTGGATGGTTTAGATTCATAATTGAACCATCTAAAACCATTAGGTGTAGAGTATACACGAAGTGAAAACTTAAAAATCGCTCTAGCGGTCACAATTTTCGATATTTCACAGCGAAACTTAGTATATCCTATTAAAATAAACCGTAGCAACGCACGTCGGGCATTTGCTAGTATATGTATATATATTATTGCATTCAGGGTCAGTAGGTATACACATATCTCCTGCTCCTTCTGCTGATGATGAGACTTCTCCCGAAAGGCCTACATATAATAGTTTACGCAGTTGAGGAGACGGAACTATTATGTAACAATTTTATAATTTCAGATTTATACAAATTAAATGTTATGATGAGACGGTTTTAAAAGGGAGAGGCAAGGTATGAACATCCCGATGTGCAAGTGGAGAGGAAGCCAAAAATTTAACCCTCTGTAAAGACGGTTTGAAATAACCTCGTTCATTTGTTGGTCATGATCAAAGTGCTAAAGAAGGACGCAACCTAATTGGGATGAAGCAACTTTGCTTTTTGCTAGCGTTTCATAAAGACAGAGTAAGAGAGAGGGTAAAGACACGACAGCCGGAGTGGGAGGGAGGGATTAATTGAGTTTTGGGTGCGGACACGTGTTCTCTACTGGGATGATAATCTGGTTACATCTCGCCTGCCCAATCTCACCAGAATGCATTAATACTCGTACATCACACATTTTCTCTGCAATTTCACATATATTTTGAACCAAATCTCTCCTATAAAGATCAATTGATTCTGTAAAAACACTTATCTTTAAGTTAAGATTTTTAGAAAAAATAAATTAATTAAATTCAGCGATATGGAGTAAAAATATAATAAATAAAACCAAGATATTGATATTTAAATCAAATTGTACAAAGTATTAAGTTGTATGGTGCAGAGACCTGGTCTTTAGTAGACTATCTATCTATAATGGCGTAGCCCATTGCTGAGCTATTGCTTCTGCTTTATAATGAGTAGCTAGACCAAGTTAATTTTTAGTTACCTTCCATCCATAGTAAAGGGCTTCCAATATAAAACCGGACCGGCCTTACGGAGTTTCACCCGGCACGCAGTGCTGTCTATTCCTCCCGCAATTGACCCTGCCTGCCACCCGTCCTTGAACTATTTCTTACCTTATAGAAAATGCTGGAAATGTTGTCCTCCCGCAGTTAAACAGGCATTATACCGAGTAAACACATTTAGATTGACACGCTGTAGTTCGGGCACTGTCAAGTTTCTGATTTCATTTCTTATGTTGTTCTTCAGTTCTTCCAATGTGTGCGGATTTGTTTTGTACACTTGTCTTTCAGGCTACCCCACAAATAAAAATCATCTTTCTTATTTTGTACTGAACCAGTGGTCTCAAATTTAGTCACAAGATCGTGGATTGTCGATCTGGAATGAGGTAATTGTCCAGGGAAGTTCCGAATAAATTCCTCGCGAACGCGATGACCTGATTCGTATTTATAATAACATTTACACACATAAATGCGCTGCTCTAATGTCAGCTGACGTCTCATCTTGTCGAACCATAGTAAACTGACTAGTTCAAGGACGAGCGGCTGGTAGAGAGAAATGCGGACGAGGAGAGAGCGCTGCCTGACGGGTGAAACCCCGTGAGGCCGGTCCGGGTTTATATTGGAAGCCCGGTAATTCTGCCCGAAGGAAGGTCCTTCACTGCAATCATAGCATTTTTATGCTATGCTTGCAGCTTTACTAGGGAATTGTAGGTGTGGTAGCTTTCCGTTGCTTTCCACACCTGTGAAGGATGATGATGATGATAAGGATGATGATGATGATGATAAGGATGAGGATGATGATGATGATGAGCATATGATTTCGGGGACCGTTTTCCTAACATTTGTCTTAAAGGTGAGGAAAAACCCCGATAAAAACCTCACCCAGAAAAACTATCCCGACCGGGGATCGAACACGGGCCCGCTGCGTGACAAGGCAGCACGCTACCTCGAGACCACAGCGGTAGACTTAGTTAACTTATTTGCTCGCATATGTTATAATGGTATGCAGTCAACATACCGACGTAATTAGACATCTAACAGGCAACTAAAATATTACAAGGACATTGATGTCGGTTAAATTTGCTTAGAGGCCTCTTTATTCAGACTTAAGGATATTTCACGAGCCTGAAATTCTTTAGACTCGAGACCTAAGATAGCAAGCAATAACATTATTATCAATAGAGGTGAACTTTTGGTGAAGGGCAACACGAAAATCAAGAAAGGAGAAAATTCGGAACCAGAAAATTAGAGAGAAATAGTGAATGTTAAATATAATATTATAGAAGTAACAGCATAACGAAGATTGAAATGGTATGGACATTTGAAGAGAATGGAGAATAATATAATCCCAAGAATGATGCTGGATTGTAATGCTGAAGGCAGGAGGAGGAGTGAGAAACGCAGGGAACTGTGGATGGAAGAAGTGAGATGAAACATTATCAGCAGAGACCTCGGAGAAGAAGATGCTGAGGATAGAAATCTATGGCGGAGCAAAATAGGTCTACATTTGGGCTGAAGGATAACTACTGTAATGTAGAGGATATCCTTTAACAAAAATAATAATTGAACAATTAGGACTCAAGTTTTATAGGGCGAGATGTGTAACGTTTTTGTTCTGGATTAAAACTCAACTTTCGTTTATTACTTGTCAAACCTACTCAGCAGAGTGTAGTAACACATGGCTACTGTTCAAATAATGGTAGAAAAGTGGTTATAAAGGCCGTAGTCTCGAGTTTGTGTTACCAGTGACTACGCCGTTTCGGCGGCATCACCTGTTTCTTGATGTGATTGGTGTGTGTGTGTTTTTTTTTGTAGGTTTGGTTCACATGAAAGCGTATTATCTCCCTGCAATATGAGGTTCGCTTACTTATAAAAAATAATAATAATTTTGAGTCTTTGTTATAACGTGTCATATATAGTCCACAGCTCAGAAGAAATTAACCACGCGGAATGTCTTACGCAGCAAATTAGTTTTTTCAGTCTCTCAGCGGGTGTGCTAGTTACAAGTTTGGTGCACAATCATCAGTAGAATACGCCTAAAGGTACGTACACATATGCGCGGCGCGTGTTATGTTCGTCGAAATGATTAATTTCAACGAACCTCCTGCGATCCATAGGAAACCCACAAACCTTCAGTAGACATTTTGCAGAGCAGGTGTAACCAACCATGTCTATTCCCTTTCCGTTCTCCCGCTTGTCCTGCATTCTTTCCCAAAAATAGGGACTTTTTTTAAAATGCCGCGGGACGCGGGATAAATTGTTAAAAATCGGGACGTCTGGTCACGCTTATTACTTATTACATATTATAACTTTATTTATACTTTTTCAAATATTATAGCATTAAAGGAATTTAAAAAATATATGATTTGTATATATATGTTTAAAATTATTAAGAATCTATCTCACCATAACATGGCCTCAATGTTTAATAAAGATGTACATGATTATTGTACTAGAGGTTGTACTTTATTGCACAAAGATACTAGTTTCTCAAAAAAAAAGGTATAAAAGGGATTCGTTATGCATTAATCAACCATTACAATAACTTACCTATTGAATATCAACATTTCACGAATGTTAAACATTTTTCTAGTTGTATTAAAAAATATTCTTTCTCATTGCTTTCTTAGTTAATTTTGTTAATTTTATTATTATTAATATTATCCTGTTTAAATATTGTATTTATATGTGTATATATATTGTGCATCTATAGTAGTTTGTATTATTTAAACTTATGCCTGAATTTGTTCTCTTGTTTTTATTGTTAATTGTTTTATGGCCATTATTTTTTGTATATTGACCCTTAACATGGGCAATCTTGCTCTTTGGAGTCTTTGAAGAAATAAATAAATAATTAGTAATACATGTGTTTATATATTGTATTGTTTTGTGATACTTCATGCATAATATTATGAAATGAACGTCTTAAATAAATAATGTTTTCTAAATAATTCTAATTTATTCATACAATTACAGTACACATTAAAAAAAACACATAACATTAAAAAAAAAAACAGGCATCACCTTTCAATGATTTTTAAAAATGATCCTCCATACTGACCACTCCATACTCAAATAATAGGTGCGCACCGAAAACAACGAACCTCTCAGGTACCCGTCCAAATCTAAACAGCGAACCATCAAAGTGTTTGCGGAAAAAACCGACAATGAGTGGATCGTGGTGAGAGACGCGCGCGCCGTTCGCGCGCACCTTAAAACCCCGTCCAAATCTGACGAACATGGTGCGCGCAAGTGTGTACGTACCTTAAAATAAACCACATTGATGCGCGACATATGACTGACTGTTCCATTATTTGTGGGCGTGTTTGGTTAGAATTTTCTCTCTCGTAACTCGCCCGATACATTCAGTCACTTCATCTGCGAACTGTATTTGTATCTTAGAACTGGAGAAGCGACTTTATGTGGGTTATATGGATCTGAAGATTGTGTTCTTATGTGTGGAGTAAGCGTCTTTGGGTTCCCGTGCTGAGTGTTTGATGACTTTTGTAGCTTCCTGGGGGTGTATATTAATAAAATGTTTTAAATACTAATTTTTTTATAGCACCGTGTTTTTATCAGTCTGCCTCACAGGTAGAATTGGCTCTGGTTTAAAAAAACTTCGTTAAACTTATTAGTCTATTTTTTAAAAGAAATCTAAATCTATATTTGCTCTAAACTCGACTTCATTATTATCCAGTGTAAGATATATATATATATATATATATATTAATTGGTGTTTCCCTTATAATGCATCATATTTTTATTTATTATTATTATTATTATTATCGTATCATTATTGTTATTACCCTATAAAATGTTGTTTGTACATGACATTTACATTGCTACATTTATTGTATCTTTAACTGTTTATAATTAGTATAGTGTATATCTATATTTGTCGAATATTTATTTGTATTTGTGCTGGTTGAGTGGAAGAGAGGGCCTTATGGCCTTAACTCTGCCAGAATAAATAAAGTATTATTATTATTATTATTATTATTATTATTATTATTATTATTATTATTATTATTATATTAAGTTATCATCATCATTATCATCCAGGGATCAAGTCTGTTGGCTCGTTCGGGTTTCGGAAAAGCTAGAATTCTTAAAAATGTTCACAGCTTAAATTAAGTTAAATTGAATAAAATACAATTTTTATATAGGAAAACGGACAAAAAGGTACTTATATTATTATTGAAAATATTTTAATACATAACCTCAATTGTGATAAGAATGGATATTAAAAACATTGATGTATAATCAAATGTCAGGAAACGTAGGGCCCAACGGTCCCCGAAAATCATCCGGCCATCATCATCATCATCCTTATCATTATCATCATCCTTCACCGGTGTGGAAAGCAATGGGAAGCTACCACACCCATAATTCCCTAGTAAAGCTGCAAAACATAGCATGGAAATGCTATGATTGCAGTGAAAGACCTGCCTTCGGGCAGAATTACTCTGGATGGATGGATGTATAATACGTCGTGCAGGAGTGTTGTTTGTACGTATCTGCCTATAATCGTATGATTCTAACGAGCTTGTTTTGCAGTAACTGAAAGGCTTGGGAATGGGTTTCAACAGCGTATCTCTAGGTGTTCTAAATTATCTTATTTTTCGCCTTGATGCAAGGTTTCGTTATTTTAATAATGCGCAATTTTGTAGTGTTTTTTTTTTTACTTGTGTGATGTATTGCTTGAAAGTGATTTTTTATTTTGTAGTATGCCAAAATTTGAGAATAAAGTACTTAGGAAAATATTTGGACCAAAGAGAGATGAACAGACAGGTGAATGGAGAAGACTTCATAACAATGAACTACATGGTGTTTATAGGAAGCCAGATATAATAAGAACAGTTAAGTCTCGTAGACTTCGATGGGCAGGACATGTTGCACGTATGGGGAATGAAAGACTTGCATGGAAGCTTCTTGTAGGAAAGCCAGAGGGAAAACGTCCAGTTGGTAGACCAAGAATGAGGTGGGAGAATAACATTAACTATGATTTGAGGAAAGATTATACAGGGAATGATTGGAAAGTATTATCTCGGGATAGGGATGTATGGAGAGCGTATGTCCGCGCTGCCATGAACCTACGGGTTCGATAGTGCCAGTGAGTAAGTGAGTAATTAAGTATGCCAAAATATTTGACTGCGTCCTTGTATTCAATTTGTATGTTGTTTATGTTTAATTGCGTTGGTTCTGGTCTCCTACGTGCGAATTTTAATGACTTAATTTTATCTATGTTTAGTTAGATTATTTTGACTATTTAACTCATGCCCCAAATGGGAGTCAATGACCAATCACGTTTCAATGATTTCTGTTTCACAACCAATCAGAATCGTGTTTCACCAAATATTTATCAGTGTTATAATTACCATATTAAAGAAAGCTCCTCCTTACAATATTGCGTTCCTTTGGCAATAAATAGTATGATCTGGTTGCAGTGATAAACAAAAGAAGCGGTAGAAGCGTACCTATCGTTTCTCATTTGTTTTCAAACATCGCCGTTTACATTAAATATATAAATATTTTAAAATAACTATAGTTAAGTAATGATTTGTGAGTAAATAACTTAATTTTATTCGTTAAATAGTCCTAACAAATGCCATTACTTATGACTATTTAACTCATCCTCCAAATGGGATTCAATGATTTTTTAATTACAACCAATCACAGTCGTGTTTCACCTCGAATTTATCAAATAAGTTTATCATATTAAAGCAAGCTCGTCCTTTTTAACATTCTGAATAGGTCATAGCAGTGACTGACTCTAAGAAATACGGCTACCAGATTGTATACATAGTGCACGAATGTCAGCTGATAGTGCTTGCGGGAGATAATATAAAAACATTTGTAGCAATTGATTATACCACAAAAAAAAATACTGTTTGCACTTTCTTAAACGAATTATTTCCCAGGAAATAACGTTGCAGAAAAATATAATTGACATATTTACATCATAGGATATCAGAAATGAATTAAGACCTATAATGTTGGTTATAAATTTCTCCACTAGGGTGCATTCTTACAATATTGCGATCCTTTGGCAATAAATAATATGATCTGTTTGCAGTGATGAACAAGTGAAGCAACAAACGTTACTCATTTGTTTTCAAACATTGCCGTTCACATTAAATATATAAATATTTTAAAATAACTATATTTAAATAGTCCACCGCTGTGGTCTCGACGTAGGGTGCTGCCTTGTCACGCAGCGGGCCCGGTTTCGATCCCCGATCGGGGCAGTTTTTCTGGGTGAGGTTTTTATCGGGGTTTTTCTTCACCTGTAAGACAAATGTCAGGAAAACTTTAAGGCCCACACGGTCCCAGAAATCATATGGTCATCATCATAATCATCCTTATCATCATCATTATCATAATCATCTTTTATCGGTGTGGAAGAATGCTATGATTGCAGCGAAGGACCTGCCTTCGGGCAGAATTACTATGGATGGATATTTAAATAATGATTTGTGAGTAAACAGCTTAATTTTATTAATTAAATAGTCCTAACAAATGCCATTACTCATGAAAGCTAGTTTATGAGTATGTTTATGTATGTTTGAATTCGTTGACGAGACTGACACTTCAATGTATTTATAATTGATACGGTCATGCGGCAAGGAGGCAACTGTAGGCTGGACACTGGACTTGATGATATTTGTTTTGTTTGCTTCTAGTTTAAACTATTTTTCGACATTTAGTGTAACTGGCATTTCTGCCTCTGTGTTGTAAATAGGCCTATATTATATAAGCTCTATTCATTTAATTGCTGGTGGTATCGTGGCGTAAGTAGGTGGTAAGATACTCGCCCTATTTATTTGTGCCTCAGTTCGCGCCGTAGCCGAGCGGTTAAGGTAGGAAGCCTTGGCGCAGAGCTACGGGACTTGCGCTGGTTCGAGTCTCCATGGAGGAAGAAATTTTCTCATGGTATTTCGGCCAGTATGGGACCGGTGCCCACCCAGCATCGTGAGGCAATTAGGTAGCTACAATAAGTAGCGGTTCCAGGTTGAGGAACAAGCTATAACGGCTGGGGGACTCGACATGATAACCGCATATCACCCCTACACTGGCTGTTGATCATCTACCTATGTGATTGACACATGTGGATGTGAAAGGCCAGCAGCCGGCTGGTAAAAGGGCAACCGCTGAAAAGTGGAAAGACCCTCAATCGGAGTTCGCGTCTCCATCACATTCCTGAAAATATAATGCGAGTTTTTGATTGTAGACAAATGGACGTATACTATTGAGACTTTGGCGATACCTGTTAATCGAATGCTAAATTAAATAATAATTCTTATGGCCCAATGATATAATCTTGGTTCGTAAGGACCGACATTAACTATTCCAACATTTATCTACCTTGTTTTATGAAGTATTTAGTCAACTGATGTGTAGAAAACACTACAAAACAGTCAAAATATAATTAAGACGGAAAAATCATAGAATAAGTTTCTGAATTTAATTACCTTGGTCACCTAATATTTGATATAAGAAATGACATAGAGATATAGTTACAGAAATAAATCCAATAAATGTGGTCACAAAAATAAATTTTGTTAAACACATGTCAACCGCAAGTAAATTCACATTAACGATTTAACTGCAAAATCAGGACTGAAATATGGCAACGAAAATTGGAAACTAAGGGTCGGTTTCACCAACAGAGGTAACTGTATTACGCCAGTTTAAGCTATGCCTTATACACTGGGAAAACTGGCATAATACAGTTACCTCTATTGGTGAAACTGCCCTAAATTTTAAAATGAAATCTTAATTGCAAGGGACGCAGATGATATTTTTACATTCACTCATACGTTTGACAATAATAGACAAGTAAAGAAACACAAATATCTGGGATAAATTAAAAGTTCTAAATATAGTTGAAGAAATTCAGTATTATCAAAGCAATTGATTACATCATGTCCAAAGTATGGAACCATATCGCAATTTTCGCCAGCTCTATATGTGTCATTCTATACCTTAAATAAATAACTAACTCGCTGGCACAATCGAACCCATAGGTTCATGGCAGCGCAGACATAAGCTCTCCATACATCCCTATCCTGAACTAATGCTTTCCAATCATTCCCTGTATAATCTACTTCCCTCTAATCAAAGTTAATGTTACTCTCCGACCTCAAATTTGGTCTACCAACTGGGCGTTTTCCTTCTGGTTTTCCTACAAGAAGCTTCCATGCACTTCTTTCATTCCCCATACGTGCCACATGTCCTGCCCATCGCAGTCTACGAGACTTAACTGTTCTTATCATATCTGGCTTCCTATAAAGATCATGCAGTTCATTGTTAAAAAGTCCTCTCCATTCATCTGTCTGTTCATCTCTCTTTGGTCCAAAAATTTTCCTAAGTACTTTATTGTCAAATACTCGTAATCTCCTTTCCTCCCTTAAAGTAAGAGTTTATGGACTGATTAACTGGTAGAATAACAGTTATATATATTTTCAGTTTATCGTTTTTTGAAAGGAGTTGGGGCATCAAAAGTCTCTGTAATGTAGCACGCATTTCTAGAATTGAGCCTATGTTTAATTTCCTTGTGCATCTCATTCCTATTTGTGACTATTGTTCCTAGGTATTTGAATTCAGCCACTTACTCAAAATTTCCTCATTTGTCATTAGCTGTCCATTTCCATTATATAATTTATTTCTACGTGTGACCATATATTTAATTTTATTGATAGTTACTTCCAGTCATAATTTCTTAGTGTTACTCAATAGTGTGTGCGTGTTTATATATATATATATATATTTAATATGCCCAGCTACATATCTATGGAACAGCTTGGGAGATTTTCACGAGTTTTCTTCCGGTATCAAGCAAAGTTGTGGTTTAATTATCAGAGTATTGATTATAGTACGTTAACTTGGGAGTGTTTCCTGTTTGGTGAATTTTGTTTAGAGCGAACTGAGAACCTCTCCTAGTTGTTACAGTCCCAGGTGGCTCATAAACAGGAAAGGGATTCCCACTGACGTAGCTTCTCTAGAAATCACAGTTGCAGTAAGAAAGATTGATGGCTCTAGCATCAACTCTCATCTAGATATATATAAAGCTCTTTGTTTACCCTGATACATCAGATAACAAATTATGTTATACTGTTCCACTTGTTTGTCTAATGTAAGATACATGGATAACAACTGAATGAAAAATGAATAAACGCGCAACATTTTTTTTAAAGTTTTTAAACTTAAATCATGGATATATAAATAATGTAAGTGAACAACTTTAAATATCAAAACTATTTAATTTTATATAAGAGTGAGTGGGCGGATAAAACAATTTCTAAACCACAACAGATAATACGAGTACTTTATGCATTTTGTCACGAAAACAATAAACTATATCGAGTTGGTTAGTCGATGTAAATATGTACTTTTTCATTTAAAACAGTGGATTATATTATTTTTATCCAATGTCACCAGGATATCTTACAACATATTTTGAATTGTAACCCACTTCTGGAAGGCGGGATTATCTTGTAATATATAAACATGAATGTTTGTTTGTTTGCTCGTACTTTATGCGCGGCCATACCGTTGTTCCGATTGTGATGGGACTTTTTGCAAAATGTTCAGGAGATTCCCAGGATGAACATAGGCTATAAGATAATTGTGATACTCAACTCCTACACCATTAAAATAACCCTTTGTAGTGGAAAACGTGAACAAAAGTAGTTTTTGGGCGCTTAAATGGGTTACGCTGCCTAAACCATAACAAATACACACAATTAATTGAATATCTGAAAAAGCTCTACAAAAAGTTCGCGACAGTATATGTTTTTCTCTTACGGATAACTCACAATAACCATTTTTGTATTTCAATGATGCCAAGAACATCGAGACAAGTACTTAGATTCCTGTGCAAGCATAGCAGCACATGGCGGGTATTCTTTTACGTATAACTCACAATAACGAATCTTGTCTTTTAGCTCATTTATGCCAAATAGATCGAGATTCCCAGGCAACACCGGGAATTCAGCGCGGGGAAACCTTAAATAATTACGATATACATTTATAATTATTTTTCATTCTACTGATTCAACTAATCATAAGAAATACATTAATTTTTGTCTTTCAGCTCATTTATGCCAATAAGATCGGAGTAAGTACATTCCCGGCCAACGCCGGGTACTCAGCACGGGGTATCTAAAAATATAAGTTTATAATTATTTTTCCTTTTACTTATCGGTATTCAACTTAACATAAACGCACATGAATTTTCCTTTATTTAGGCGTAGCAGCGCACGCCGGTTATTAGCTAGTAATTTTATATAATTTTGGAATTCTGGCAGACAATTTCCTCCTATGGGTAACATACCTTTTTCATTAACTCTTATTCATCAATTATTAATAATCATGCGCTTTTAAATTACAGGTATAAACAAGTTCATCATCATCATCGTCCTTTCAAGTATTAGGCCCAGTGGCCCGTTACGGTCTCCCGCCTTCTCCGAAAAGGTCGACCCACAGATCTTCTGCCTCGGGGAATGTAGTGAAGAATTTGTTTTGGTATTCTGTGACGATCCATGCGCTGAATATGGGCTAGCCAATTGTTTCTATATTCTTGGAGGTATTCAGATATAGGTACGATGTTTAACTCATAAGTTCTAATCAGTACTGCATTCATGTCCATGAAAATACAGATTGCAAGATAAATGAAAAGGTTACTCAGGAAAGTAAGAGTCTGAGATTAATTTATGTATGAAATATCCTAATAAAATGATAAAATTATTCGATAAAGAAGATTTTTGTTACTTTTATGTATTCTTCATATACTGGATAATGTTGATTTAAGGGAGCAATGTTTAATGCAATTAATCAAAATTGCAAATTAGATATATTCTAAATGAAATTATCTTATTTTACACATTTTAATACAGAGTGACAACAATTTACACTGTTGTACTTTAATTGTAGGTCATGAGAGTAAGGCTGATTATTTTTAAATATTACGACTCATTTCTTTTTTTACACGCATTATATTAGCTTAGCCTGTATATGTCTACGTAACGGAATCTTTCAATACGATTTTCACCCACTTAAAAACGTTGGATCGACTTAAAACTTTGTATACTTGAAAAGAACTAATGACAATACAATAATTTCTTAATTTGTTTTCTAAGATCCTGGCCAGGATCATCAGGACATCAAAAAAATAAAGACCGGTATAATAGGTTGCGGACTTTTTACTCGAACAGAAGGATACGATTAACTGTAACTTACTTACTTACTTACTCACTGGCACTATCAAACCCGTAGGTTCATGGCCGCGCGGACATAAGCTCTCCATACATCCCTATCCTGAGCTAATGCTTTCCAATCATTTCCTGTATAATCTACTTCCCTCAAATCATAGTTAATGTTGTTCTCCCACCTCATTCTTGGTCTACCAACTGGGCGTTTTCCTTCTGGCTTTCCTACAAGAAGTTTCCATGCACGTCTTTCATTCCCCATACGTGCAACATGTCCTGCCCATCGCAGTCTACGGGACTTAACTGTTCTTATTATATCTGGCTTCCTATAAAGACCATGTAGTTCATTGTTATGTAGTCTTCTCCATTCACCTGTCTCTTCATCTCTCTTTGGTCCAAAAATTTTCCTAAGAACTTTATTCTCAAATACTCGTAATCTCCTTTCCTCCCTTAAAGTAAGAGTCCATGTTTCGCATCCATATAATATAACTGGTAGAATAATAGTTTTATATATTTTCAGCTTAACGTTTTTTGAAAGGAGTTGGGACATCAAAAGTCTCTGCAATGCATAATAGCATGCATTTCCAGAATTGAGCCTATGTTTAATTTCTTTGTGCATCTCATTCCTATTTGTGATTATTGTTCCTAGGTATTTGAATTCAGCCAATTCCTCAAAATTTCCCTCATTTGTCATTAGCTGTCCATTTCCATTATATAATGTATTTCTACGTGTGACCATATATTTAGTTTTACTGATATTTACTTCCAGTCCTAATTTCTTAGTGTTACTCAATAGTGTGTGCGTGTTGGCCTTTAGTATCTCCTCGCTATCGGCCAGTAGTACTACATCATCAGCATAAACTAACAGCTTATTAATACCATTCAGTTGTAAGCCTTCCTTATTCTCTAAAGATTTAATGGCATGCTCTAGTACAGATTAACTGTAACTATTTATCTATATTAAAATATTCAAAAAAATTATAATGATGTTAGATAATAATAATAATTTAAAATATATATAATTATATTCGTGCCTAGACGCTAAAAATATCGTAAGCAATTAAATTTTCATGGGATTCCGGTTTGTGACAATCAAACTAAAAATTAAAAAATAAATAATAGTTTAAAAAAACTAAAACAACACGCTTTATTAGAAAACCGAACTAAAAAATGAAACATTATTTTAATTTCGAACACGCTTGGGATAAAATTAAAATGGTCAACAAAAAATTCATCTCCGACACATCTAGAATAAAACTAGAGTTATCTACTCCAGTTTCATTCTAGATGTGTTGGAGATGATTTTTTTGTTGACCATTTTAATTTTATCCCAAGCGTGTTGGAAATTAAAATTATTTTTCAATTTTTAGTTCTGTTTTCAAATAAAACGTGTTGTTTTAGGTTTTTAAACTATTATATATTTGTTTTGATTTTATATTACTTAAGTTAGTGAGAATCTTTCCATCTAACGTGTGTGTGTGTATATATATATATATATATGGAACATGATCAACGAGACAATACTTAACAGATATTAAGTTGTCGGTTACGATGTTCGTGGTATACAGTGAACATTTATCGGATCAACTTTAACAAATCAATAGTTACCAGATAATTATCTCAATTTTCGATAACCGAGAATTAGAGGCGTATAGAACCAGTTTATTGGAAAGACAAATTTACCTAATAATTTAATGTGGTGTTTTTGTAACTCACCGATGTTGGCTGGAGATAGTGTTGGACTTGGAGGCCGGAGTAAGTCCTGCCGTGTCTCCAGGTTGTAAGAAGTCCTTACTGCTGGGGCCTCCACCCCCCGAAGACACTTGTACACCTGCAGGCGACTTCGGGGGTTTGCAAGAACTTGTTGTGGGATAAGTCCGAGGACTTCCCGACATCAGATATTCTGTAAACAAAATAAAACATTTCAAATTAGAAAAATAATTCAAAATAATGTAATTCAACATATCTAATTAGCTAACTAACTATCGGATCCGTTGGCTCATACCAGGTCGAGGGATGCCATAAGATGAAGCCCATATGTTTAAATATCTATGACAATAGAAGGATGCGGAGAGAGCATGCTTGTAGTGCCATTATATGGACAGGTGAAATGAAATCAAACGTAATAAATAAAATGAAATTTTAATTTTAATTTATATAATTGTAGAGGAAAATTGGGATAAATCTCAGAAAAAAATCTTGGCTCCAATTCGTTCACCAAAAACACAGCTACACGAAATTGGACCGAGAAATGGAGGGTGAGTGTCTATCGCCATCGAACAGAATTTTAAAATAACTTTTTTATTCTCAAGTTTTGCCATGTTTTTTATATTTTCCTGTGTCCATTTAAGATTTTATAGCTTATCTCCATTCCTCTCAATTTTTACAAAGACATTCCCCTTTTCTGCTGTTCCGACCACTATATGCTACCATGTTAATTTTGGTCTTCCCGTCTTCCTTCTTCCTATCCAATTACATTCACAATTATTATTTTTTAATATGCCTCCATCATCCTTTATATCTTAATTTTAATATAACTAGCTCATAATTCTTTCATGCAACTATTTTCAAAGAAGAGTTTAATGTATCAATATAGTTTTTTAGAGGAGAGTTTGAGATGTTTCTAAATGTTTAAGATTTCACAGTGTTTAGATTCTGTCTGGAATTCTTAGAGGTCAAAGTATGAAGTACATGAACTCTGATATTACAATTCATGGGAAGAATCGAACATATGTTGTAAAAAGATGCCAGACACAGATATCTCTGCAATATCACTGAAACAGACATTTCCATTCAGATCTCATATCCTGATATCAACCCCCTCTTCCAGTCGCATCTCTCTTCTTTTTAATTCTTTTCCCGTACCTCACCCTTGAGGAACAAAAGCAAAACATTACAGTCAACTGATATGAATGAAACTTATGACAAAATCATTTCCAACGCCGAACATTCTCGAAGTCCTTAGTTTTTGTGCCGTGTTTACTTCTAAATCAATTACCTTACTGACTTCTTGTACCAATAGAAGAGAGCTTATATCTAAGACTAGAATTTGAATGTAACACACGCACACACATACACAAATACACACACACACACACACACACACACACACACACACACACACATATATATATATATATATATATATATATATATATATTCTATTCTATTCTATCCTATAGTAGTTCTGCCCGAGGGCAGGTCTTTCACTGCAATCATAGCATTTTCATGTTATGCTTGCAGCTTTACTACGGAATTGTAGGTGTGGTAGCTTCCCGTTGCTTTCCATACCGGTGAAGAACGATGAAGATGATGATAATGATATGGATGATGATGATGGTCATATGATTTCGGGGACCGTTTGGGCCTTAAAGTTTTCCTGACATTTGTCTTACAGGTGAGGAAAAACCCCGATAAAAACCTCACCCAGAAAAACTGCCCCGACCGGGGTTCGAACCCGGGCCCGCTGCGTGACAAGGCACCATGCTACCTCGAGACCACAGCGGTGGACTATATATATATATATATATATATGCAATATTACTTGCAAAAGGATCGCATGGCGAGGAAGCCGTATAAGCTATTGCAAGTCTGTATCAATAAATCAATGTCTACATAATAATATAAAATAGCTGACATTAAAATTATAAACAATTAAGCTAAGTAGTAGAATTATATAGTATTAGGCTTAATAATTGTAATTACACTTTCTTTACATGTTCATTTACTCACGAATGGGTATATATAACTTAATACATCATGTAAATTTACCGAAAAATTACTAAAAGGGCACATAAAATATTTCAAGTAAATAAATATGAATAAACCATGAAAACGTCAAGTAAAATGTATTATAAATTGTAGAGAAACTTTATCAGAAATTCGCAAGACAGTATATTTATATCGTTCCTGCCTAACATTTCAATAATCATTTATAATTCCTTAAGTAGTGGTAAAACTTTATTACAGATCAAATATAAAACAGAATTATTTGCTAATGGATTGCACGAGCAGCAAGACATATATGCTTCTGACAGTCTGTATCGATACATCAATGTCTAATAATAATATAAAACAAACCAATACAATAGATAACATTAATACATTATATTACAAATTAATTAAGTAATATTATGTAATTTTAGTAGTTGTAATGATTATACTTTGTTTATAAAATAATTCGTTCAAGAATAAGTGATTTTTCATATTCCGTATCTTGTCCAGAAATCTGCCCATTTTTAACCAATTTTGTGGATTTACTTTTAATATGTAGCATGCCAATCTATTACGATTTGAATGATGCAGAAACCTCTACGGCTACAAATAACGTAGGCTATCCAATATTCCAAATAGTTAATATTTCTTATCATACATAATGTATTTTGTCTTCAGAGTTCCTGCACAATGGACTTACTCACATATCGTAATCATCGGTAATTTTGAGAACTTTTCATGTCCCCAGCATAAACCAAAAGATATTTTATCTTTCCTTCAGCCCTAAACTTTATATATATATATTATTTTTCTTATCATACCATATTAAGCTTGCATTGCACAATGTTAAACATTTAATTATAACATCGATAAAGCGTCACTGCTATAAAGTAAAATAAATATTCTCTTTAATTTGCTTACTTGTTATAGTCAGCTACTAGATGGCAGTAAAGACAGTGTTCTCGCGACATCTAGTAATAATGGAGAGTATAATACATATATAAGAAAAATAAGTGTTTGAATTGGATTCGCCTGGTAGTGTAATGGATATCACGCTGAGATACAGACTCAGAGATCCGGGTTCGAATCCCGTCCAGGCATTTATTTTTCTTATCATACCATATATATATATATATATATATATATATATATAGGGTGATTCAAAAAGTTGTGCACACATTTCAGGAGCTTGTAGAGGGGTCGAAATACATGAACTTTCAGGTTGGAAAGTGTCAATGAGTTATTTACAAGTGACTAAAATTAGATTTTATGAACAATTTGATTCGTTAATGAAAATAAATTCAATATATGGTTGTATTTACAGGAACATATTCCCCCACATAACTTTTGATCAATAACTTAAGGTCTGAAAAGTAATCCTGGGTCAGTAAAAGCCTGAGAAAGTCGGTATCTTCAATGCGGGTCTAAGCTTACTTTTCAGAGAGGCACTGGGTTCGATACACTACTTTATGAATATATGACGTTCCGTCTGTTATCATACAGTTTAGTTCAGTACAGTACTTGTGTACTTTTCTGTTCACATCTGACAGTAATTCCTGCGCTCTGTAGATTGTTTTCATTTCAGTACGGTATCTACAGTGTATTGTAGAGGTCCACTACAGCATTATATTTGAAGATTTTTGGTTTTTGTGAAATGGAATATACGTTGTCAGAACTTCGAGACATGCATTTCATGTATGCTAAAGCGAATGTTAATGTACGCGAAGCTCAAGACCTGTACAGGGCACAATATCTGAACAGATGTCAACCACATCCTCGAAAGTTTGAAAATGTTCACCATCGACTCGGGAGACAGGTTCCTTGCGTTCATTGCATCATGTAGGCCGGCCATGTATAATTCAAACAATCGCTATGAAATAGGAAGTTCTTGCTCACGTGGAAGAAAATGCCTGTATTCAATGTGGTGATAGACATGTTATAAAACCAAATTGGTGAATACATTTATATTTGCTAAAGTGTGTGCACAAAATAATTTGTCTATCCAGACATTCCCAGGCTTGTACTGACCCAGGATTTATTTCCAGACTATAAGTCATTGATCAAACGATGTTGTATTTCTACCCTTATATAAGCTAATGAAATTTGTGCACAACCTTTTGAATCACTCTGTATAGTTGCAAATCATGTTTTAAGGATCATTATGTAGTATTTTTTTCTTACTCTTTACATTCCTTAAGCATATAAGCGCTTTGAAAACAAATTTATCTCCTTGCAAAATAAGCGAGGATGTAGATTAATGCGTTAGAGGGAATGGAAGTGTTGCTGTGCAAAGTAAGTTGTTTTTCACTTGAAATTAGGTCTACTGTAATCATGTGAGAAGAGCTCCGTACAGCTGCAACTAAATTGCTGTTAAAAATAATTACAACGGAACCAGATTATAACGCCATCTGCTCCCAAACACTTGACCACTTTCACTTCTACTGATCTTATTTTGGAGCAACAAAACATTTCTACAAATAGAATACATTTTGTATGGGTTTAAAGTACAATAGCATAATGCGAGGTTGGGAAGTGGTTTTTACAGAAGCGAGGAAATGTTTAAAAACAGCGATAGCGAGGTTTTTAATTTACGAGATTCTGTAAAACACCTCACAAATGTGCATTGTACATTAGTATTTTTTCCACGATGATTTTTTCAAAATAATAAACAATAGTAAATAATAACATATTTTTTTTATTATTGATTTCGTACATCTCAATGATGGATAAATCATATTTGAAGAGAAAAATTATACGCTCAGGCCGGGACTTGAACCCGGGACCCTTGGTTCTCTAGACCAAGTGCTCTACCAACTGAGCTACCTGAGCAAGTACCGATCTAAACGCAAATCTTTCTCTATATACATTGTAATTCCCATCCACCAAATGCTATGAAGCCATGCTTCTATCTTGCAAATGGCGGCTCCTTTATTAAGAAGACATATTTGGGAATTATACATTACAGCCATTACGGCTTTTTCCAAGTTTTTATTATTGATTTCGTACATCTCAATGATGGATAAATCATATTTGAAGAGAAAAATTATACGCTCAGACCGGGACTTGAACCCGGGAACTTGGAAAAAGCCGTACTGGCTGTAATGTATAATTCCCAAATATGTCTTCTTAATAAAGGACCCGCCATTTGCAAGATAGAAGCATGGCTTCACAGCATTTGGTGGATGGGAATTACAATGAATATAGAGAAAGATTTGCGTTTAGATCGGCACTTGCTCAGGTAGCTCAGTTGGTAGAGCACTTGGTCTAGAGAACCAAGGGTCCCGGGTTCAAGTCCCGGTCTGAGCGTATAATTTTTCTCTTCAAAAATAACATCTTTGTTGAAAATATTTGCCTTCATTATACATAATTAACGTTAACAGTTGGCCAATGTTTATTAATTGAGACTACAGCAGACCGTGACACCAATCAGTGATAAAGTAGCGGCAACTACGAATTTGTTGTTTTATATTGTTTCAAATAATGTTCAGTTCATTAAAAATGCAGTGATTTGTTTTGTATTATGTATATTAACACTTCGTTTTGGGTATATTTTTGTATATATATTGTAAATCGATAATCCGCGATGAACCTTACTTAAATTTATAATTTGTATACCGCCATACGTAGTATGCATAAAGGGTGGTGGTTTTACTTCCCGCACGAGGTCGATAATATGTAATATTACAGTATAGTTGGCAACCCCGAAATGTAGGAAATTAAACTTTCAATCATGGTCGTCATTGCTGTAAGTACGACAGAACGCACCATCGCGTAAAAATTATTTTAATCATATTCATAATTATCTCGTTAATATATCTTCATTATTAGGGGAAGATCATGTATTTGGACCACCTTAATTTAAATTGTGATAACTCGCACAAGAATGAATCGGATAAAGAATTAATATTTAAGAACAGAGTTAAATATATATCCATCGTATGGTAAAATAAAAGAGAAAAAATGGTTTAGACAAGTAGAAAGAATGAATGTAACAAGATTATCAAAAGTACAAGCTAAGAGGTTCAAGGAATGTAGGAAGATCAGTGAAAAGGTGGACAGAACTGTGAGGCGGAACAGGCAATTTGGCTAGCCCGTGAAGTGAAGGAGAAGGAACTATAGACTATGTTGAGAACAATCGAAATTAGTGTCACTCTATAATAATTTGAAAGAAAATAAAAATCTACACATTTTTAAAACTATCAGAAAGTCAGTTTATATTTCCAGGAATGGATTTAAATACCTGTAAGCGGTAAAATGAAATAAAAAATGTAAAAAATGCAATACTAGTCTACTCTTCAGGGATTAAAAACCGATATAAAACTTGAAATGAACCATTATACTCGTAAAATAAATAATAGTTAAAAAAAACTAAAACAACACGCTATATTAGAAAACCTAACTAAAAAAGAAAATTATTTTAATTTCCAACACGCTTGGGATAAAATTAAAGTGGTTAACAAAAAAATCATCTCCAACACATTTAGAATAAAACTAGAGTTATCTGCAAGAAAAATAATGTTACCATCAAAAGCGTGGGGTGCTCTATATCAATTAATATATTTGTTAATAAACAGATATTGGTAAAAGTAAAGTCTCTAAGAAGAAAATGTAAAAACCATAAAAAGTGCTCCACGCTTTTGATGGTAAATTTATTTTTTTTGTAGATAACTATAGTTTTATTCTAGATGTGTTGGAGATGATTTTTTTTGTTGACTACTTTAATGTTATCCCAAGCGTGTTGGAAATTAAAATTATTTTTTTTCATTTTTTAGTTTGGTTTTCTGATAAAGCGTGTTGTTTTAGTTTTTTGAAGTATTATCTATTTTTTAGTTTTTAGTTTTAATATTTTACAGAATAAGATAAAAATGTAAATATATTTAAATTCAATACTATTGTAGTATGAGCTAAAAGTAATACCCTACTAAAAAAATCCTCCGGGCCGGATTTGAACCAGCGACCTATGGATTACTGAAATTATATAGCATTACAGTCTACCGCATTACAGTCTACCGCTCTACCAACCGAGCTCTTACAACGATTGAGTAAGAAGTTGATAAATCCGCAACCTATTATACCGGTTTTTATTATTTTGATTTTCTACTGATTCTGGCCACGATTTTAGAAAAACAATTATGACATGATTGTATTGTTATTGGTCCTTTACAAGTATACAAAGTTTCAAGTCGATCCAATGATTTTAAGTGGGTGAAAATCGTGTTGAAAGATTCCGTCACATAATTAGAGACACTTTTTTTTTGATTTTATGATGATTGTGGCCAGGATTTTAGAAATAAATTATGGAATTATTGTATTGCCATTGGTCCTTCTCAAGTATACAAAGTTTTAAGTCGATCTAATGATTTTATGTGGGTGAAAATCGCGTTGAAAGATTCCGTTACATAGATACAGGTCTAGCTAATATAAAGCGTGTAATGAATACTTGTAATGTAACATCTACCTCAACTTAGTTAAATAAATAATAGTTTTAAAAAACTAAAACAACACGCTTTATTAGAAAACCGAACTAAAAAAAATGAAAAATAATTTTAATTTCCAACACGCTTGGGATAAAATTAATGTGGTCAACAAAAAAATCATCTCCAACACATATAGAATAAAACTAGAGTTATCAACAAAAACAAAATAATTTTACCATAAAAGCATGGGATACTCTGTATCAATTAATATATTTGATAATAAACAGATAGTTGTAAAAATAAAGTCTCTAAGAAGAAAATGTAAAAATCATAAAAAACACTCCACGCTTTTGATGATAAAATTATTTTCTTTTTGTCGATAACTCTAGTTTTATTCTATTTGTGTAGGTGATGATTTTTTGTTGACCACATTAATTTTATCACAAGCGTGTTGAAAATTAAAATTATTTTTCATTTTTTTAGCTCGGTTTTCTAATAAAGCGTGTTGTTTTAGTTTTTTAAAACTATTTTTTATTTTTTTATTTTTTAGTTTTAATATTTTACAGAATAAGATAAAAATGTAAATATCTTTAAATTCGATACTATTGTAGTATGAGCTAAAAGTAATACTCTTCTAAAATAAGATCCTCCCAGCCGGATTTGAACCAGCGACCTATGGATTAATGAAATTATATACCACTAGAGTTCACCGCTCTACCAACTGAGCTCTTACAACGATTAACTAAAAACTCGACAAGTCCGCAACCTATTATACCAGTTTTAATTTATTTTTATTTTCTGATGATTCTGACCATGATTTTAGAAACCAAATATGAAATTATTATATTGTCACGGGTCCTTTACAAGTATACACAATTTCAAGTCGATCCAATGATTCTAAGTGGGTGAAAATCGTGTTCAAAGATTCCGTTACATAGATAATTTTTTTTATTTTCTGATGATTCTGGCCAGGATTTTAGAAAATAAATATGAAACTATTGTATTGTCACGGATTCTTTACAAGTATACAAAGTTTCAAGTCGATCCAATGATTTTAAGTGGGTGAAAAACGCGTTGAAAGATTCCGTTACATGGATAGATAGATAGATAGTTAGATAGATAGATAGATAGATAGATAGATAGATAGATAGATAGATAGATAGATAGATAGATAGATAGATAGATAGATAGATAGATAGATAGATAGATAGATAGATAGATAGATAGATAGATAGATAGATAGATAGATAGATAGATAGATAGATAGATAGATAGATAGATACAGGCCAAGCTAATATAAAGCTTGTAAAATCTGTTTAAAACTGTCGAATAGCCATCACTTTTACTCACGTGTAAAACAAATTTTAGGAAATTCTAAGTTCCAAACGATCCCCGAAAATCTGGCCATCATAATCGACATGTTTAGCACGAATGTGTGTCTGAATGGCGTGTTTCGTCTTAATGTTCTAATATCTCGGAGGAGGTTGTGACATTGAGTTGATTACTTATTTCGGGAGGTTCTCCATGCCCTTGTGTGGTCAAAAAGTATGTGTGTGACACACAGATCATCAGTTGATTACTGTCTCTGACATCGTCCGATTCCTAACAGCCAATTTTGTCGGTCCATCCAATCTCCTGGTTGTAGATGTTTCTCCTTCATGTATAAATATATTCCCTGCCTTCAGGAGATTTTAGGTGTTCCTCTGCCTCGCATTTCCACACGTTTCCATCTCAAAACCCATTTTGGTAGCCGATTCTCTTCCATTCGCTGGACATGTCCGTACCATCTTAATTGCTGAGTTTTAATATAATCTAGAACAGGGCCTCAGTCTTCATTTTCTCCCTTATAACGGAGTTTATTTTTTTTATCTTCTTGAAATTCTTGGTGCCCTTCGTATAAAATCAATTTCCGTTGCCAAAAGATACTCATTTGTTTTTGTTGTTTATTGCCCAAGTTCTGCTCCATAAGTAATAATGCTTTTAACAATTGTATGATATATATTTTATTTTCTTTATATTTTTATCCAACAATATTCCATTGAGGCAAGCAATTGCAAATTTTCCTTTATTATTTATATTTCTTATTTCCTCTTCAATGTATGTGATCAATAGTATAAAATCTGTTTTCCGACAGGCCGTGCCACTCTAAGGCCCGGATGGCAATTGGTATGTACAAAATATATATGCAGAGAGAGGTTAAACTGAATTAAAGAAATAAAACATAATTTAGCTTATAAGGTAAAGGTAATCCACCGCTGTGTTCTCGAGGTAGCGTGCTGCCTTGTTACGCAGCGGACCCGGGTTCGATCCCCGGTCGGGACATGTTTCCAGGGTGAGGTTTTCTCGGGGTTTTTCCTGACCTGTAAGACAAATGTCAGGAAGCTTTAAGGGCCAAACGGTCCGTGAATATAATCTGGCCATCATCATTATCATATTCACCGGTGTGAAAAGCAACGGGAAGCCACCACACATATAAATTCCTAGTAAAGTTGTGAGAATAGCATGAAAGTGCTATGTTAGCGGTGAAGGACCTACCCACCTGCAGAACACTATAGAATAGAAGGTAAAGTGATCAGACTTCAGGCCACAGTAGACCCCTGGGGTTAGTAAGCGGTTAGTTTTCCAGACAATCAGCACTTGAAGTCAACCGGGTTGTCAGACCTGCGTGACAGCCGCCTTGACCCCCAGAACAAGTATCCGGTACTCATTTAAGTTAGAGAGTGAGTCGACCCCAGAACCATGGTGCCACTAGAAGGTTTGGGTCAGTTTAAATATCCTGACCACACCAGGACTCTAACCCTCGATCTTCCGGTTTGCAGCGCTTTGACTTAACTAACTACGGTACGGCGTGCCCCAAATTTAGCTGATACGTCTATAGAATTTTAAGTAAGTTAACAGTAACTTGTAGATTAAACGTTAGGCAGATTGAATGACGTACAACTGAATACGGTTTAGGGTAAAGTGACCATCAGAGGGGTATGAAATGTGTATGCAACAGGGTTACATATGCGTGCATGGGTGCGTGCGCGTAACAGTGCGTGAATATGTGTGTAATTAACTCAGAGTGCGTGAGGGTGCAGCAACCAATAAATAAAACAACAGTAACCTGCCAAGAAATTCTTTACCATATTTATTTTAACAGATTGCTTGCTGTATCTAACATTTTAAAAGAGTATCATTTTTTTAAAATTTTGCCATATTACAAGCGAAGGTTAACACTGCAAAGGTTCCGCGGAACCATCAAGCTCAAAATAATAAAACATGTACATAATCTGAATAAATTCAGTTTATTTTTTAAGACTAGCGATAATTTGATCAAATTTATGAATAAGAATAATAATATATTTTACGTACACAAATAAATATTGTACGCAGTATTGACACCCGAATGAGCAAGTGCTAGTGCTCCGGCGCAGTTCAGATGCAGAATTAATACATACAGAATATATACAATACAGTTTTAGTTAATAAAGGGAGAGGGAAAACAAAATATATAAATTTAGAAGCCAGTTTCAAGACATAAAATATATTCTGGCACATGAAAAATTAAAACAATATACAAGGAAGATAAAATAAAACTATATAGAATTGATCAATAAGATTGAAGAGGGTAATTAAAGACATTAGGAAATTATATAAAACTAACTAACTCACTGGCACTATCGAACCCGTAAGTTCATGACCGCGCGGACAAAAGCTCTCCTCACATCCATATCCTGAGCTAATATTTTCCAATCCTTCCCTGTATAATCTGCTTCCATCAAATCATAGTTAATGTTATTCTCCCACCTCATTCTTGGTCTACCAACTGGGCGTTTTCCTTATGACTTTCCTTGAAGAAGCTTCCATGCACGTCTCTCATTCCCCATTCGTGCCACATATCCTGCCCATCGCAGTCTACGAGACTTAACTGTTGTTAATATATCTGGCTTCCTATAAAGACCACGTAGTTCACTGTTATGTAGTATTCTCCATTCACCTGTCTGTTAATCTCTCTTTGGTCCAAAAATGTTGCTAATAACTTTATTCTCAAATACTCGTAATCTCCTTTCCTCCCTTAAAGTAAGAGTCCATGCATTGCATCCATATAATATAACTGGTAGAATAATAGTTTTAGGAAATTATATAAAACAAAACAATTTTAGGAAAAAGTTTCAAATTATAAAAAGCACTCTGACAAACAAAGGACTAATGAAAAGTAGAATATTATATTTGAAGAGAAAAATTATACGCTCAGACCGGGACTTGAACCCGGGACCCTTGGTTCTCTAGACCAAGTGCTCTACCAACTGAGCTACCTGAGCAAGTACCGATCTAAACGCAAATCTTTCTCTATATACATTGTAATTCCCGTCCACCAAATGCTATGAAGCCATGCTTCTATCTTGCAAATGGGGGCTCCTTTATTAAGAAGACATATTTGGGAATTATACATTACAGTCAGTACGGCTTTTTCCATGTTATTATTATTGATTTCTTACATCTCAATGATGGATAAATCATATTTGAAGAGAAAAATTATACGCTCAGACCGGGACTTGAACCCGGGACCCTTGGTCTAGAGAACCAAGGGTCCCGGGTTCAAGTCCCGGTCTGAGCGTATAATTTTTCTCTTCAAATATGATTTATCCATCATTGAGATGTAAGAAATCAATAATAATAACATAGAATATTATAAACAAAACTTTATATAATAAATTAAGACAAACCTGAAGAATTAATCAAATACATTAAGTAATAATGTGAAGCAAAAGAAATGTAGGAGGAAATCACAAAATATAAATAATTATAGCTGATATTTGTAACAAAGCAGAAATGATATTTTTTTTATTTTGGCGTACAGCTCGTATAGTTTATCTGAAATACACTTTCAGTGGATTCCAAACCATGTGGCTATTCAGGGTAATGAATTACAGAACGTTTGGCAGAAGAAGGGAGAAAAGATAGAAGATCAGAAACAGAACAATTAACTTTCACTGAGATACATTCAAAATTTAAAACAATGACAAATATATATGGGAAACACCACCAGATCATAACTGGTTACATAGCAAAGAACCCTGAAGACTCCATCAGAACGACACTGCAACGAAAAGATCAGTCAGCTATAGCAAGACTTGAGACAGGACACCTTAAATACTCTTAAAAATAATAAATGTAATGTCAGCAGCCAACTGATAGGCAAAGAGCCTTCTAAGCCGGTCGTGCCTAGGCGTTTTCATTATATTTGTATTTATTTATTTATACAAGTTTCATGTTTTGCATTACTTTAGAAAAGAAACATATTACAGTAGCCGAAAAATACTTTTAAAATAGGCCAAATATCCATATTTAAAATCAGCGAGGAACATTTTTTTACCTTGCCAACTGCTAGAAAAGTACCAAATCTAATTGGATGATGGTCATGAAAAGGGGGATAAGTCCATTTAAAATAGTGTATGAATAAATTATATAAGATTGAAATTGTATATTACACCTTTATTCCCGTAATGTATTTAAGGTGTTAAAAATAATGTAACCTTTTCCTTTTTATCATAAGTAATGCCACGTGTGATTTCCAAATTATCGATAAATTCACGACTCACGAAGTGAGGGGTAAATTTATCTAGAGATTTCCTCACGAAGTGAGGAGTAAATTTATCTAGAGATTTCCTCACGAAATGAGGAGTAAATTTATCTAGAGATTTCCTCACGAAGTGAGGAGTAAATTTATCTAGAGAATTTGGAAATCAAGAGTGGCATTTGTTAGGACTACTTAACGAATAAAATTAAGCTGTTTACTCACAAATCATTATTTAAATATAGTTATTTTAAAATATTTATATATTTAATGTAAACGGCGATGTTTGAGAATAAATGAGAAACGTTTGTTGCTTCACTTCTTCATCACTGCAACCAGATCATATTATTTATTGTCAAATAGAATCGCAATATTATAAGAATGCACCCTTGTGGAGAAAAAATGAACCAACATTACAGGTTAATAATTCATTTTTAATGTCCTATGATGTAAATATGTCAATTATATTCTTCTGGAACGTAAATTCCTGGGAAATAATACGTTTAAGAGAGTCCAAACTGTGGTTTCTTTTTTTTTGTGGTATAATCAATCGATACAAATGTTTTTATATTATGTTCCACAAGCACTATCTGGTAACATTCGTGCACGGTATATATAATCTGATAGCCACAAGTATTCTGGGATTCTTACATCTTAATATATAAATTGTTATGTTCAACGTATTTTTTAGAGTACCTGTCACTGCAAAATAATGGTCTGACCTATTCAGAATGTTAAAAAGGAGGAGCTTGATTTTACAGTGATAAAATTAAATTAATAAAACAGAGGTGAAAAAAAGACTGCGATTGGTTGTAAACCAAAATTCATTGAAATGTTGTAGCGACTTGGTAGAACCAACCAAGTGCTGCTTAATCATTTTGTACGTAGAGAGAGAGAGAGAGAAAGAGTACGAATACGAATACGTTACTGCTACCTTCCGGGATCGCTGGGTTATGATACTGCTGTACTTAGTAAAGGGTTCCAAACATTCAACGAAGTTATTTACAACAAAACAGCCTGCCTCGGGCCCATAGAAGGCGGCTAACCATTCATCTTTCTTTTTCCACTTGAACATGCATATGAACATAACACTGATTATAATTTGCATGGATTGAACTAATTTCGTTGTGGGATAGAGAACAATGGCTATTCTTTAAATAAGAACAAGGGGCGTAACATAAAATATTGGTTTTTAATACAAAATAAGTGTGGATATTATAAAAAAAAATAAAGTAATATAAATAACAGAACTATATCTTGGAACAATCAATCAAACCCCAATAATAAACAAAACATAATAAGATAACGACATACCATTCCAACAATCACACTCATACGTCTCTAAGCAGAATCGGAAATCCTTCTTCCATGCTGACTTAGATTAAATTAAATCCAACCATTCTTCGGTTTACAATCCACATGCTTATCTTCTGCATTACCATGCTAACTTCGCCCTTTGCATGGTACACCAGAGTAGGATTCCAACACTGAATCCACTCGTAAAGAACCCAAACGCCACTTGTTAGGCCGATCGACTGACTGCCCAAGTCCACTGAGATTGCCGAGCATATATCAGGTTCGCCAGGAGAAGGGATGTGCGCTACCAAGATGCGCAATGGAAAGGGTAAAGAAGGAAGGGGTAACCACACGGAACACAGGAAACATTGGCAGGCTTCACAAATGTTCGTAAGCGGGAAGGAGCACGAAGATGATAACTGAACCGCAAAAGGCACTTTCGGTTCAATGTGATTGGTCATTGACTCTCATTTGGGGCATGAATTAAAAAGTCGTATAATATGTGGCCACGCCCAATGACTGACAAGGAGTACTTAACTGATTTTTAATACTTTTCGACTATTTTTCTACCATACATCTCGCCCACTGTCAAATTTATATCACGTTAATAGCGGAAAATGTCATAACGTGTGTTCTTTAGGGACCGTATCTAAGAAGATGGAATTATAATTTTATGTTACACGTTCATTCCTGAAATGAAAGCTCCAAATTAATGTAAGTAAAGTGATCGCACTACAGGCCTCACGAGGCCCTTGGGGTAGTAGGATGTTAAGGCTCCCACTTTTTCTGAACAATCGGCACTTGATGTCAGTCCTGTGTGACGGCCGCCTGTATCCCCAGAACAAGCGTTTGGTACTCATTTCCGCTAGAGGCTGAGTCGAACCCAGAGCCATAGTGCCGCCAAAAGGTTTGGATCAGTTTAAAAATCCTGACCCCATCGGGACTCGTACCCTTGACCTTCCGGCGTATAGCGCAGTGTCCTAGATTAATTATACTATCTGATTTCTAACAAGGGAACTGTCAACCATTGCATGCTGAAATCTACTTTGAAATTTCTCCCAGAGAGGCGTTGTGATGTCCCATGTTCGTGTCCAAAAATCTGCCGCTTTTAACTGCAAGACACTAAAATCCAGCGCCAAATCTCTCATTTAAACTATAGGAAAACTACGCAACTTCTCATTTTGATGGATTGGATAACTCTACTACATTGCCGTCCGCGCCTCATACACCGCAATCCACTCCGTTCTGAGTCAGGCAGGGTTGTCTGTTGCTAAACACAGCGAGCTGTCATTGCTGGATTCTGGCTTAGATTTTTGTGCCTTGCAGTTAAAAAGGCATATAATTTTTGGGCACGGCCTGCGTACATCACAGCGCTTCTTTGGGAGAAATTTCAATGTAAGTTTCGGAGTGCAATGGTTGGCAATTCCCTTGTAAATGTAATGAATTTCATTATTATATCATTTTCAAATTATTTATACAAGTATTTTAACATAAGTATTTTAATAACTTTGGTACATGCATTTATTTCACTAATTGAATAGGAAATTAGTTTTTATGGTCAATATGTCAATTTAAATTATTATTATTATTATTATTATTATTATTATTATATTATTATTACTATTATATTATTATTACTATTATATTATTATTACTATTATATTATTATTACTATTATATTATTATTACTATTATATTATTATTACTATTATATTATTATTACTATTATATTATTATTACTATTATATTATTATTATTATTATTATTATTATTATTATTATTATCGGCCGCGGTGAACTAGTGGTTATGCTCTTTTCCTCTGCTCCCGAGAATCGCGGGTTGAATCCCGGCCAGGATCGATGGATTTTTTAGGATGAAAAAATCCAAAGAGAAAGTCGTCCGGGAGGGACTTTAAGCCGTGGGTCCCGAGTCTGAAGATTTTCAGGCTCGTAAGATACTTAAGCCTGAATAAAAAAGCCTCTAAGCAAAATTTACCGAATTTTCCCGCCCTAGAACTACATTGGTTTCCTAGATGTCAGTATGAGGCGGAACGCTGACCACGAGCCACTCAAATGGCATCTATGTGAAAAACAATGTAACTAAATTAGTATGGTTCAATTTCTTCCCTGTAGGGGGAGAGCGCCTAAATCTCGTTGAGGAAAACAAGGGCTTACAAGAAAGAATTATTGTTATTATTATTATTATTATTATTATTAAATGGTTCAGGCTGATTAAGCAAAAGATCACCAAAAAATAATGGAATGGGCACCATCAGGAACGAGAAGGAGAGGACGACCAAATCTCACGTGGATTCAAGGGATTAGATAAACATTGAAGGACTGGGAAATACAGGAAGAACTGTGTTATAATAGAGACGAATGGAATAAAATTATAAAACGAAATTAAAGACAGATCATTGGTGGCAGAAAACTGTGTCAACATTGTAAAAACCAGATATATATATATATATATATATATATATATATTTCCGGTTTTTTACAATGTTGACATATATATATATATATATATATATATATATATATATTTCCTGTTTTTACAATGTTGACATACATACATACATACATACATACATACATATGTATATATATATATATATATATATATATATATATATTTATCTCCGGTTTTTACAATGCTGACACAGTTTTCCCCACCAATGATCTGTCTTTAATTTATAAAGTTATCATTATTAATATATATGAAGGACTTGGAAATAGAGGAAGAAACGTGTTATAATAGAGATGAATGGAGGAAAATATAAAGCGAAATTGAAGACAAATCATTGGTGCCGGAAAAATGAATAGCATTGTTAAAATCGGAAATATATTATTATTATTATTATTATTATTATTATTATTATTATTATTATATCAGCATCATCATCGTTTCCCCTAATTTTGCGTAATATGTTTCTAGTTGTGTTGTATGATATTGTGAAACTGGTGTACAAAGTAATATATATATCTTATTTATCTTTTATTTTTAAAACACAGGTGTGACGTGAATTATTTTCCTCCACTCTGTAATTATTTTAAAAAATATATACGGTAGTAGCTTCAGAACAATTCCTAAACTATCTAATAGAGTTCGCCATAGGAAGGATGGTGCGAGAAACAACCCTGCCTAATATTATCCAAGACCTTTTCTGCACCCGCAGTAATATTTTACACCCCAACAACGTATCCGGGGCTTTATTCAGACGTGCATTGGATTTTTATCGCCCTCAAAGCAAACATAAATAATGGAAAAAATCTGCTTTATATCCACAAATAAGAAAATATCTCATTCTACTTTACAATACATTCATAAAGTTCTATAATTTCGGTGTTAGGGGATTTTTCACCATTAAGGTTAGTATAATTGACTGATGCCATTTACCGAGACGGTATTCCATCGCCCATACGTCATTATTCCTCGTGTTCACAGTTCGCTTTTCCGTATTGATCAAATCTCTGTTCTTCTCTCTTTTGGCTCTCTTCCTCTCCTCGTTTCTCTCAGACATGACGCAAGTTTAGGAAGTGTACTAATAAACACTTGAAATATTAAATCAGTACGCAATAATAATAATAATAATAATAATAATAATAATAATAATAATAATAATAATAATAATAATAATAATAATAATAATAATAATAATAATAATAATAATAATAATAATAATAACAATAATAATAACAGTAACAATAATAATAACAATAACAATAACAATAATAATAATAATAATAATAATAATAATAATAATAATAATAATAATAATAATAATAATAAAGTAAAGTAAAGTGATCCCACGACAGACCTCAGGAGGCCCTTGGGGAGTAGGAGGTTAAGGCTCCCACTTTTCTAGACAATCGGCACTTAAAGTCAGGCGGGTTGTCAACCCTGCGTGACGGCCGCCGTTACCCGCAGAACAAGCGTCTGGTACTCATTTCCGTTAGAGGCTGAGTCGACCCCAGTGCCGCCAGATGATTTGGGTCAGATTAAAAATCCTGACCCCACGGGGCTCGAAACCTCGACCTTCCGGCTTGTAGCGCAGTGCCTTAACCACTACGCTACGGCGCGTCCCCATAATAATAATAATAATAATAATAATAATAATAATAATAACGTCCACCGCTGTGGTCTCGGGGTAGCGTGCTGCCTTGTCACGCAGGGGGCTCGGGTTCGATCCCCGGTCGGGACAGTTTTTCTGGGTGAGGTTTTTATCGGGGTTTTTCCTCACCTGTAAGACAAACGTCAGGAAAACTTTGAGGCCCAAACGGTCCCCGAAATCATATGGCCATCGCAATCATCATCATTCATATTCACCTTAGGTTAAGCTTAGGATTAGGGACTCTCATGGCGCACCATTATCATCATCACCCATCATATCATCGGGGCAACGTAACCCCGCCTTCCAGGCGCTCCAACTTCAGAAGTGAGTTTCAAGTACGCCATGCCAGGAGAGAAACCAGAAATGTCGAAAGACAAGCCTGGGGCATTTGATCAAAAAAATAATAACTAACTCGTGAGCATTATTGAACCAGCAGGTTCACTGCCGCGCGGTCACAAGTTCTCCATTCTTCCCTATCCTGAGTTAATGTTTTCCAATCATTCCCTGTATAATCTACTTCCTTCAAATCGTGGTCAATGATATTGTCTCACTTCATTCTTGGTTTATCAAAAGAGTGTTTTCGCTCTGGCTTTCCTACAAGAAGCTTTCATTAAACTCTTTTAGTCCCCTTTTGTACCACATGTCCTGCCCGTCGATACCTAACTGTTTTTATTATGTCTACCTTCCTATATAGATCATGCACCTCACTGTTACTGTCTTCTCCATTCACCTGTGTGTCCATTTCTCTTTGGTCCAAATATAATAATAATAATAATAATAATAATAATAATAATAATAATAATAGTAAATTTATATTTATAGGAAATCAGCAATAATGTTAAGGGAAGATAAAAATCGAAATATTAGAATAGGATATATTATGCAAGTGGGATAATTAGTTTGGTAGAGAATGTTCAGGTGGTACAGTAATTAAAAAACGCCCTAGAACAAAATACCGAGGAAGTTACTGAAATAGATGGGAAAGGAAGGACACATTACATTAATAGTTTTAGGCCTACTGCAGTATGTAATGAGAAATGTGCTTTACGAAGAGGTTACGATAAATTGCAGATTATATTGGGTTCCATTGAAAAATTAAATAATCATTAAATAATAATAATAATAATAATAATAATAAAATAATGACAATAATAATTATAATATTTTATTTAAGCTGGCAGAGTTAAGGCCATAAGTCCTTCTCTTCCACTCAACCAGGGATTTAAAAATAATACAAAATTTTGTTTACATATAATTTTAAAATATTATTAAAATAAAGACTAAGAATGCACAATGCGAAAGTGATATAATATTAACACTAACAAACATAGAATAAGATAAAACAGAATAAAATTAAGTAAGAAAAGCTTCCTAGATGAAGCTTATATACTTATAAGTACATACAAAATGCTGAATATGTTTGTTATGGGGGTAATAACAATAACAACAACAATAATAATAATAATAATAATAATAATAATAATAATAATAATAATAATAATAATAATAATCTATCTTCCGGTTTTTGCAGCTGCTGCCGCCTTCCCGTGAAATACCTCCAAAGCCTACAATCTTGGGCATCTTCGATGTTTAGGCCTCTAGCTTGCATTACTGTCTTCATGTTTTCCTTCCATATTAATTTTGGTCTCCCTCTTTTCTTCTTTCTGTTCGGATGCCATTCATATAGTTGCTTCGGCCATCGTTCATCTTCCATTCTTAAAACATGTTCTAACCACTTTAATTCCTTCTCCTCAATTCTTTCAATTATGCGTTCTTCTGCTTCCATTATGTTTCTAATTTCCTTATTTGTGACATGTTCTAATTTTGACTTTCTGGCACTTCTGCGTAAATAATTCATTTCATAATAATAATAATAATAATAATAATAATAATAATAATAATAATAATAATAATAATAATAATAATAATAATAATAATAATAATAATAACAATAACAATAATAATAATAATAATAACAATAACAACAACAACAACAGTAACAACAACAATAACAACAACAATAACAACAATAACAACAACAATAACAACAACAATAACAACAACAATAACAACAACAATAACAACAACAATAACAACAACAACAATAATAATAATAAAAATAATAATATAATAATAATAATACACCAATGAAAGAATTATGTTGTGAATGTTGAAAAGACATCATAAACCGTCGAAAGCATAACTCCCATTGTTTTAATCTAGTATACATAATATAAAATAAATATGATCAAAATCTTAGCTTACGTAGTTCTACATATTACTACATATAAATACTTTACACTGTTTTACAGAATATAATACATATACTTTACAGAGACTATTTAACTCATGCCCCAAATGGGAGTCAATGACCAATCACGTTTGAATGATTTCTGTTTTACAACCAATCAGAGTCGCGTTTCACGAAATATTTATCAGTGTTAAATTTATCACATTAAAGAAAGCTCCTCCTTTTTAATATCCTGAACAGGTCTGACCATTATTTTGCAATGACTGAGCCTGTAAGAAATACGGCTACCAGATTGTATATCTAATGCATAGATGTCAACACATAGCGCTTGCAGGAGGTAATATAAAAACATTTGTAGCAATTTATTATACCACCACCAAAAAAAAAAAAAGAAACCACTGTTTGCACTTTCTTAAATGTATTTTTTCCCAAGTAATAATCCAGAAAAATATAATTGTCATATTTACATCATACGACATCAGAAATGTATTAATACACAGTTTGATGCGTTTCATTTTTTCTCCACTAGAGAGCATTCCTACAATATTGCGTTCCTTTGGCAATAAATAGTATGATCTGGTTGCAGTGATAAACAAAAGAAGCAGATGAAGCGTACCTATCGTTTCTCATTTGTTTTCAAACATCACCGTTTACATTAAATATATAAATATTTTAAAATAACTATAGTTAAATAATGATTTGTGAGTAAACAGCTTAATTTTATTCGTTAAATAGTCATAACAAATGCCGCTCTTGATTTACAAATTCTTTAGATAAATTCACTCGTGGCATTACTTATGAATAAAACTTCTCACTGACAATATGCTACATCACAACAAATCAGACCTAAAGCTACTGGACGAATCTGCCCTATATATATATGTATACATTTACATCTTAATATATAAAAATTACGTGTCACGTTGTTTGTCCGCGATGGAATCCTAAACTACTGAACCGATTTTAATACAATTTTGCACACTGTGTGCTGTTTGATCCAACTTGAGACTTAGGGAAGTTCATAACTAAATTTATAGTCGCATTATTTTTTTATTGCAAATTATTTGACTATTATTTAACAAAGAGTTTTAATTATCTGTGAGTTCCATACGATTCTAACAGATGGCGGTGTAATTATCTATGAGTTCCATACGATTCTAACAGCTGGCGGTGTAAGGTAATTTGGTAAGGTAATTGGTTTATTATTTAACAAAGAGAGATCCAGATGGCTGCCTTTTTGTTGCAACCGCGAATTTCAATTGAATTACAAATATTGATTATTTCATATTTTAAGTGTGTTTAGTGTTTATGTTATTTTCAATATTATTAACTTCGTGTGTAAATATTAGTTTTAAGTAATCTGGCTGAAAGACAGCAACTTAATTTATATTTTTAAACGTATACCTTAGCCACAGCAACGCGTGGCCGGGAGTTCTAGTATATATATATATATATATATATATATATATATTCTTCTTCTTCTTTCTTCTTCCTTCCAAGTATTAGGCCAAGGCCTGTTACGATCCTATAGAAAATTTTCCCTTCAGCGTTTCATAGGACGGCCCAGTGATCTCCGTCCTCTTGGTATATAATTATAAACAGGTTTGGGGATCCGATTTGAACTCATTCTTTCAAGATGGTGTTTCCAATTTAGTTGATACTGTTTAATATATTCCAAAATTGGCGTAGTCTTCAATTATTTTAAGATATCGGTGTTCCTTTTCCGATCCCATTTGGTGTAACCCGCTGTTCTGCGCATGAATCTCATTTCACAAGCCGTTATTCTGCTTTCATGTTGTTTTTTTAGTGTCCATGCTTCACTACCATAGGTCAACACTGGTCTAGCCAAAGTGTTATATAAACGTAATCTGGTGTTTTTTTGTACAAGGGATGGTTTCATAACTTGATTAATAATTCCTAAACTTTTATTATAACTAGTAACTTTTTCAGGGATATCCTTTTCATCCCAGATAGAGAGATAATATCCAAGATATTTAAATTGATTAGATCTCTCTAAAATTTTATTCTGGAGACAGATTTTACTTTGTATGGGGTCCTTCCCATGAAATGCCATAATTTTAGTTTTGTTAATTGATATTTCCATATTAAAGTTGCACCTATTTTTTGTAAATTATAAATTGATCGTTGCAAATCATTTTCGGAAAGTGTCAGAAGAGCTCTATCGTCTGCAAAAAGAATAGCATCGAGTTTGAGGTTCCTATTGATGGGTATATATCCTCGTTGTGTTTTCCTCCATTCATTTATTAATTTATTCATGTATATAATGAAAAGCACCGGTGAAAGTCCACATCCCTGTCTTACTCCAGTGTTGATCTTTTCCCAAGAAGATAATTTGCCATCTTGTTTAACACAGATTTCATTATCTTTATAGATGTTGAAGATATTAGTAATATATTGTTGTGGAACGTTATCATCAGCTAAAATTTGTAGTAATATATTTCTGTCTACTTTGTCAAAAGCCTTTATGAAGTCAACGAAGGCGATATGAGTTTCTATATTGAATTCCTTGTGCTTTTCTAATAGTAGTTTTAGAGTAAAGAATCCATCTGTGCAAGATCTACCCTTTCTGAATCCATTCTGCTCTTCTCCAATTATATTTTCATAAATTTTTCCCAATTTATTGTTAACTATATTAGCATAAATTTTATATCCAGAGTTCAACAAGCTAATTCCACGATAGTTATCTTTGATTTGGCGACTTCCTTTTTTGAAGATTGGTATTACAATGGATTTGTTCCAGCTTTGTGGTGGTTCTTGTCCTTCCCATATCATATTAAGGAGAATAAGAAATCTGTCTAAAAAATTTTTAGTTGAAAATTTAAATAATTCTTGATTAATGTGGTCTTCTCCGGGAGCTTTGTTACTTTTTAATGATTTAACAGCATCAGTTAATTCATCTATAGAAATTTGTTCCAAAGCAGTGTTATTAGAGATTGGTATTTGTAATAAATCATCCTTTTGTGTCCATAAATGATGAAAGTAGGTAAGCCAAGATTCTTTAGATATACAATTTAAATGTGCATTTTCTCTTGAATCATTATTTAAATTTTTTAAAACTTTATATATTTTTGGTTGAGGCCTAGTGATATCATTTTCCAAAAATGAGACAAATTGTTCCCAGCTTTGTCTATATATATATATATATATATATATATATATATATATATATATTATTTGATTGACAAAGCTATCACTAAATAACACAAACTATACACAAACAAATAAAGAATCATAAAATATTTAGGTCTTCCCATGGAAGTGGTATATTTTTTTTACAAAACATACAGCTTTAGAATTATGTAAATATTTTGTTCAGCATGATATACGTCCTAAATTTTTAAAATTCATATTATGATAGCAAATTTTTGCGTGAGCACTTTGGGAATTAAATTATGAACCCTCCAAAATATAATTACAATCAATCAATTATATCCCAAAATACAATAATTTTATTTACTTATAACAAAACTTTAGAAATTACACAACTACTAGCTTTCGAAAAAAACTGTTTCAAAATATCTTGGACCATGCGAAATGATTTAATGTTTTGACTACAGTAAAAACTTCTTATTCGTGGGTTAAAAAGCTGCGACACAGTTCCTGTATTCGCGGCTAAATAATTATTTATTCGCGGATCCAATCGGTAGATTATAAGTATTAGTATCCTTTATTAACGCATCGGCAACTTTTTTTTTACTGCAGGCACGTGCCAGGGCGGCTTAAATAAAAAGAGAGATTCAAACCAAATAGAAAAAATTGATATAAAAGTAAAACAAACCTTATTGTCATTAAGCCTATAATTCGCTGTTAAAGCCACCGCCGTCGTATTTTACACGCCGTTATGTCAGTTATAAATGCCGTTCGCGCCATAATCGGTGTTTTTTATTGTTTCAACTTGTCATTGGTTGCAATCATTTTAATTGAATAACATGTGTCTCTTCAACTTTGTTGCCAATTTATAATGTCGAGTAGAAGGAAATATAATTAGTTCCGAAGCGGAAAAAAGTAGTGTTGCTGCTGAAAGTAAAAGTAGGAATTCTTGGCCATTTACGCGTTGGCGAGTCGTTTGCGATTGAAAGATCTTTTAAAAGCGACAAAACACGAAGTATTTACTAACTTCCTTAAGCCCTTGCCTAAGTCTGACAACAATAATTAATAGAAATTTTTCAAAATCTCTCATTAATTGATTTTACTTTGATCATTTTTATTTTATTTTGGAACGTTGGAACGTAACTCTTTATACCCATACAAATTACTATCCCATATTCGCAGTTTCTGTGTTCGCGGCATTTTTGTGGAACATATCCCCCGCGAATAAGAAGCTCTTACTGTATATTCAAGATTACGAGTTTGTTTTGAAACATAGTCCATTTATTGTTTCCTCTTGGCAAATATCAGTTGAACGTGTGTTGATTCTCTGTACTAGTCATGACGCTATTCCTTATATAGCTTAATCTGGTGTTCGATAAAAGTAAAAACTTACTCTACACTTTGCGCTCTATTGGAACTCTTGACTCTTCCTTCTCTACCTGCCGACATTTACATCTGTTTGTTTCCTCTTAGCATTTTCTGAAGCAAAAATGACACATGTTGGAATATATTCTTGTCCTCTAAGAAGGTATATTGTTAAGTTTTAGAGTTTTCGCTTAATTGATAATTTTAATTAATCCTTTCTTTTTGTTTCATAATGTTAGGTCTCAAGCTAAACTCGAGCATCTTCTTTCAACCTAGATGTCGAAGTAAATTCTGTTTCTAAACTTCAAAATTGTTTTATATCAAAGTTCTCTCTTTTTTTGCCGTTGGTGAAACAATAGAAAGCAGACATTTCCCTTGGGTTAAGAGAACCTATTTGCGTTTCCACGTCAATAAATAAATTTAAACAACATTTCGTACAACTGAGTTCAGTAAATTCAATGTACTGTTGTATTAATTTCAATGAAACAAAATACATAAATTTGTTTTGTTTTTATTACTTCCATAACTTTTTCCTATTCAGGAAACATTTATAATATAAAATATTTATATATTTTCTTTCACAAACAGATTATTTACCGTTCTTGAACTCCAGTATATTGCATATGATTGAATCTCTGATATAGTCTCTTACAACAAGGTTATTTGACTTTGAGCGCAAATCCATCTAAACTCTTATCAATCTCTTATTAATTTATACAGAGTGTAAACTAAATTCCTATAACATATTTTCAAGACGTGCATTGGGCACCAAGATATTTACGTTTAGAATAGGAATTATAACATATTTTCAAGACGTGCATTGGGCACCAAGATATTTACGTTTAGAATAGGAATTATTGACCGGAAACATACCATTTCCCCGCTACACGCAAAATACCATAATATACGTTGCTCTCTAGGACTCCTGCTGCTTGTCGTCTGGGTCCACTTAGAAGAAGGGCTCGAAGTTAACACAGATACGATACCTCTATAGTATGTTCTGGTACACATGATCACCAATGTCATGTTCAATACTTTCTTTCATAGTTAGTTGTAGTTTTTTTGCAGATCACGATTTCAACACTCTATGTGCCATTTTCAATACTTTCTTTCAAAGTTAGAAAGTACTGAAAATGACACTTAGAGTATTGAAACCATGGTATGCAAGAAAACTACAAATATGAGATGAGTCAAAAACAATCTAATTCATAATAACAATAATAATAATAATAATAATAATAAATAATAATAATAATAATAATAATAATAATAATAATAATAATTATTATTATTATTATTATTATAAACTCATGTTCCAGCACTCCTTGTTTTCTACATTTATTATGTGTAGCAATAGGACAAAGTTTATCCAGAAAATTAAGACAATCCCGCTTTCATAAGTTAATTATGTAATCCGTAACGAAATCACAACCAGCTTTTGCGAATCATTTCATTTCAGTAAAAACGTTGATCTAGCAGGCTAATGAAGGAAATTCAATGTTATAATATTTCATATACACAAACCATATTTAGATTCAAATCCAAATCTCTGGATTAGACATGTGACGTCACGATATTGTAACGTGATTCATCACGTTATATACATCCCCTGGGACCGCGACACATGCAGCTGCGTTTTATTACAAATTCACCAGCTCTCACCACCCCTCTGAAGGTGGTGTACTTTATAATGTGTGACACAGTGCGCCTAATGTAATCTTTCAGTCAATCACACTGATATTACATTATCCCCACCTACTAAATAAAGTACAGTAGGAGTGTCGAACTCAGTACATCGGGTAGAGAAGCAGCGAAAATAATATTGTTTATTAATATTTACATAGGTTTCAAATTATGCAAAACAAACTTTTTTATTATTCACATTAAAATTCTTGAAAATAAATTTAGAAAAAACATTTTATACGGGATGTGGAGCCGAAACCGAAGATTTGATATTAGAAGATGAAAAGGGGTATATTAGAGGATGTGAAGAATTTGAGTATCTTACTTACTTACTTACTCACTGGCACTATCGAACCCTTAGGTTCATGACCGCGCGGACATAAGCTCTCCATAAATCCCTATCCTGAGCTAATGCTTTCCAATCATTCCCTGTATAATCTACTTCCCTCAAATCATAGTTAATGTTGTTCTCCCACCTCATTCTTGGTCTACCAACTGGGCGTTTTCCCTCTGGCTTTCCTACAAGAAGCTTCCATGCACGTCTTTCATTCCCCATACGCGCAACATGTCCTGCCCATCGCAGTCTACGAGACTTAACTGTTCTTATTATATCTGGCTTCCTATACAGACCATGTAGTTCGTTGTTATGTAGTCTTCTCCATTCACCTGTCTGTTCATCTCTCCTTGGTCCAAAAATTTTCCTAAGTACTTTATTCTCAAATACTCGTAATCTCCTTTCCTCCCTTAAAGTAAGAGTCCATGTTTCGCACCCATATAATATAACTGGTAGAATAATAGTTTTATATATTTTCAGCTTAACGTTTTTTGAAAGGAATTGGGACATCAAAAGTCTCTGCAATGCATAATAGCATGCATTTCCAGAATTGAGCCTATGTTTAATTTCTTTGTGCGTCTCATTCCTATTTGTGATTATTGTTCCTAGGTGTATCTGGGAGTAAAATTAGATAAAGAGGATAAACAAGAAAGTGATATTAAGAACAGAATAAATAAAGGTAGAGCATTAACAGCAATGATGAATGAAGTCTTATGGAACAGACATATAACCAGGAAAAATAAGTTACAAATATATAATTCAATAGTGAGAAGTACTGTCACATAAGGAGCTGAAGTTTGGAAATTCAACAAAAACTTAGAACAAAAACTTATGTCGATGGAAATGGATTTCTTGAGGAGAGCAGCAAGATGCTCAAAATTAGACAAAATAAGAAATACTGTCATATGAGAAAAAATGAATATTGGTTATTCAATGGTAGATTATATACAGTATATGCAATTGAATAGGTATGGGCACGTACGACGAATGCAAGAAGAAAGATTACCCAGGAAAACATTAGAATGGTGTCCACCCGGAAGAAGGAGGAGAGGAAGACCTCGAAACTCGTGGATGCTGGAAATAAGAACTGGAATGAGAGCAAGGAGACTGGAGGACATGGATTGGATGAAGAGAGACGAGTGGAGAAGAAAAATAAAACATTAGGCACAGAAAGATGTGCAAAATTAAAATTCTGTATATAAATAAAAATAAAAATTCTTATTTCAATGTTTTTTTTATTTAGCAGGTTTCATAAAGTTTCACGTCTCTCTGCACCCAATTAATCTACTCTCATTCTCATCCACATTTATCTGTCATTCCAATCTCTATTGTCTAATCATTTTTCTATCATGCTGCTCAAAACATCATCACACAAAAATAATAGAATTTTCATTATTTACTTTTCAATTTTGATTAAAAGGTTTGATCAATAAAAGAAACTTGAAGAGAATGTATGATTGAAATATCAATCTACGTTATTTTTGGCCGTACGAGTACTCTTGTTCTTCTACTAAGAGGTGCCCATTCTGTTATTCTTCTCGGGAATCTCTCTTCTGTCATTATTTTTAATTTTTTTAAATGAAATGCACACAACTGACGTTTAAATATTCATATTTTGTTTAATTACATTGATTCTTATTCTATTTCTTCTAGAAGATCCATTTCTGCAAAATGTAATTAACTTACTGTTCTATATTTTATTTCCATGTTTCCGCATCGATGTCACTGTACTCATTATTGTATTAAAATGTTTGTTTCTGTTTTCGAACCTATATTCTGATCCCGTAAAACACCAATTAATTTCTGTATTGGAGATTCGCCCTTATTTATCCCCTCTCTAATTTCAACATCATGACTTCCAACTGCACTAATTTTCATATCCAAATATACATATTCGTCACATGCTTTTATATTTACACCAATTGCATTTAAACGTATTAACATCTTTCGTGGTGTCGCGCGTAGAGTATTTGGGCATACTTCATGGACTTTGTGCAAATACAATTTATATTAAATTTAATGAAATATGAAATTAAGAGACTACTGCTATGGTCTAGGAGGTAACGTCGTTATCTCGTATGCAGTGGGGTTGGTTCGATCCCCCGTCAGGATAAGTTTCTTGGTGAGATTTTTTCGAGGTTTTCCCTCACCTGTAAAACGAATGTCAGGAAACTTTAGGGATCAAATAGTCCCATAACACCATTTGGTCATTGAAATTGTCCATATCAAATTCACCTTGTTTAGACTGAATGTATGAGCCAATGGTATTTCTTGTGTTGAGTGTTAGTTTCGTCTCAGATGTGACACTAGTATTCAGCTGATACTCATCCAGGAAGATCCTCAATGTCCTTTGTTTGCTCAAAACAGTGCATGTGTTTTATCGAGAGTTTAAAATCCTCTCTCTCGGTGGCGTTGAACTAGTACTTATAAAGGTAGAGGTAAAATTATGAATAATTATAAAACGAAACAGAATGTTGGACGATCACTAAAAGACAAGAACAAAGATTGGAAGCAGCTGAGATGAGATTTTTAAGAAATATAGCAGGATATACTCTGCTGGATAAGAAAAGGAATGAGGATATGAGAAAGGAACTAAATATTTTCAAACTTACAGACCGAATAATTAAATATAGGTACGACTGGAATTAACATATTGATAGAATGCCAAAAGAAAGATTTCCAAAATTATTGCTAAATTATTAACCACACGGAAGGAGAAATGTTGTACGCCCACACAGAAGATGACCTGAACAATTTAACAATTCTAGCTTTTATGAAACCAGGCTTAATGACTGGATGATGATGACGATGATAAAACGAATCCTGGTGATTAAATTCCAATCTAGCATTTTTGTTGACGACTGAGGAAATAATGGTGAACATGGGAGTTATGTTTATACGTGTCTTAAAAACTAACATTTGAGACGTCATTTAGTTTTCATGCTTTGTTTTCTCTTATAATAACAAATTCCCTGGAATTTGACAATCAACTAGTTTCACAATTTGACGTTACATAAGGGAGGTTTTTAATTTTTAAGTAAACTCACACATGAGAATTCAGGGGTTGTGTGTTTGCGTTTAATTTTCCATTTAATTTTATGTTTACCCGATGCATTGTGAATTACTCCATTGTACTGGAATTTATGTTTACATTTATGTATATTTAATTTTCATTGTGACATTCACTTCTGTTAAGTGATTGAGTGTATAAGCCAGTTTATCACAATCCCAGGCGAATTCAGTTAAAGCAAACCCGAGATAAAACAATACACTGGAAAATGCTTTTTCGCAAGCACGTACTAGTAGGGTAGCTCTTTTAATTATCGTTTAATAAATATTTTATTCATTGAAAAACGCCACTGAATATCCAATTGTTATTATTGAGGGTAAAATTACTTTGGGGATAGTACAATGCACCCTAATATCCCTCTAGGCTTTCGTTTATCAGTAGAACCATTCGTTTAAGGGAGGTGATGGGTGAAATTTCTATTTTGTACATGTTTTGAGCTAGAGACTTGATGTTTTGTACACACATCCACTGCATGATACATAATGATGCGTTTACGATTCATTATTGTGAGAAATTTATTTTATGAGTTATTAAATATTATATTAAAAAATTGCATATATTATAATTAAATGGGTTCCACAATTTTTTAATAAAATTGTCTGATTTTTTTACAACCACCCCTAAAATATTTAGAAAAACATCATGCATCAGAATTCTTATTTTTATAATTTGAATGCTGACAAAAATTACTTCCACATCATTGTATTTTTAACACATCCATATGTTAATAAGGGGGGTGATAGGTGACAAATTGACCAATTGAGATCAAAATTGACATTTTTTTGTTTTTTGTACTACAAAATAGCCTGTACTCTAATGTATATGTTGGCAAAGTTTCAGAGGCCTATGGCGCTTCTAAGTGTCCTAAATTACGTCATAGTTAAAAGGCTGCGCCAGCTGTATGAAAATCTTTAAACTTGTTTTTCCACATTTTTATTTTCACTGCATTTTTGTACATTCAAAATTGAATGGAATTCAGAAATTTTGTCCTAGAAGGTTCAAATTTTTACTGCATGTCCTAAAAATAATCGGGAACGAAGTACTGCATGGGTTTCATGAGTGAAGTAGTATTTTAAGAAATAAAAAATAAAATGTATGCAATTATCAATTTTTTTTTGTAATTCCACGCATGATATACAACATTTTTCCCCCTTTATTATTTCGTTATACGCATATCCATCCATAGTAATTCTGCCCGAGGGCAGGTCTTTCACTGCAATCATAACATTTTCATGCTATGCTTTGCAACTTTACTAGGGAATTATAGGTGTGGTAGCTTCCCATGGCTTTCCACACCGGTGATGGATGAGGACGATAATGATAACGATGATGATGATGATGGTCGGATGATTTTCGGGGACCGTTAGGCCTTAAGATTCCTGACATTTGTCTTATAGGTGAAGAAAAAATCACTCAGTAGCCTGTCCCGACCGGGATCCGAACCCGGGCCCGCTGCGTGACAAGGCAGCACGCTACCTCGAGACCATTTCAATAATAATAATAATAATAATAATAATAATAATAATAATAATAATAATAATAATAATAATAATAATAATAATAATAATAATAATAATAATAATAATAATAATAATAATAATAATAATAATATGACAACAGTAGTTCTTATAAAGCACACTGCTGTGAGTAAAATATCCTAGACTTACTGCAAATAGCGTTACTTTCAACTCTGTACTGTACATAAAAATAAAGTCACTGGTTCTCAGGAGAACTGAATCGTTATACTTGCATGAAACAGAGGAATTTGAGAGCTGAAAGACAACTAAAACTTAATCCTTTATATCCAGAGCAAAACTTTCCTCTCGGGACAATATGTAATAAAACGAAACGATACCAAGTTATTGGATGAACTACTAGACTTCTTTGAATATACGCAACTTATGAGGTATGTATTATTTTCTTTAACAACACTTTCTAACATTTGAGGTTATTAGAGACGCAATTAAAAAAATGGTCATGAAAGTTTTGTCAAATTCTGCTCAGTTTCCTTACATTCTAGAATTCAGTTTATCGCCATCATCATGTCCACCGCTGTGGTCTCGAGGTAGCGTGCTGCCTTGCCACGCAGCGGGCCCGGGTTCGATTCCCGGTCGGGGCAGTTTTTCTGGGTGAGGTTTTTATTGGGGTTTTTCCTCGCCTGTAAGACAAATGTCAGGAAAACTTTAAGGCCCAAACGGTCCCCGAAATCGTATGGCCATCATCATCATTCTTATCATCATCATCATCATCCTTCACCGGTGTGGAAAGCAACGGGAAGCTACCACACCTACAATTCCCTAGTAAAGCTGCAAGCATAGCATGAAAGTGCTGTGATTGCGGTGAAGGACCTGCCCTCGGGCAGAATTACTATGGATGGATCATCATCATCTATCAGGATTGAGATATTTAGCCCGTTCCGTCCTTAAAGTCCTCTCCTCATCTTGCGGTCGGTTTTCCTATATCTCCTTCATCTCTGAATGGTAGTCTAATATAATTTTTGGAATTCTTTTTGGTATCATTCTTTGAAGATGTTGCAACCAGTTATATTTTATTTTACATATTTATATAACTTCTTTTTATTTATGTATTTAACTATTTATCTGAAATTCTATGTCCTGTCACATATCACATAAATTTAATTTCTGCTACATATAATCTACTTTCGTATATTCTACTAATAAAATTTAAAATATAAAAATAGATACCTGAGACATCAGTCTTCCTCAACTTAGGAGTAAGATGTGGAGTAATTTTGGAGCCTATTGCTCCATCATCAGCTTTAAAATGGAACTCACAAGCTGATGATGGAGCATAGGCACCGAAAGTACTCCACATCTTACATCCTAAGTAGAGGAAAACTGATGTCTCCTCAGGTATCTATTTTTATATTTTAAATTTTACAAGTGACTTTAACGGTGTTTTGTCATGAATTTTAAAAGTATTGATTCTACTAATATACTAAAATTCACTGCCACACATCAAACAAGGTAACGCCACTGTTTTACAGAATATAAATTGCACATCCTTTTTTATTTTACATCCTATTGTTCTTCTAATAGTTACATGATACAGAGTGTCCCAAATTAATGTATACACTCTTTGAAACGTTATTTCTCAGTATCGAAATGAGACAGAAATACAATTTTTATTGTGTATGATCCACAAGACACTGGAAAAGCACACCAATACGTTCATCGATCTTCACGTCTTTATAAACAACAATGGCGGTGAGATTATTATTCGACGAACGTAAGAGGATACTGATGTGTTATTGGAAAGTGGATAATGTTGTTGAAGTGCAACGACGTTGGATGGTTGAATTAGGAACACCACCACCAACAAGGGTAACAATAACAAGAAACCGAGACAAGTTTGGAGACGATGAATGACTGCAACAATACTCTCGTTATCAGTCGAACGCACCGACATTTCAAGACATCTTGCACCGTCCCATCGTCTTCAAACTTGCCTCAGATTCTTGTTACCCTTGTTGGTGGTGGTGTCCCAAATTCAACCATCAAACGTCGTTGCACTTCAACAACATTCTCCAATTTCCAATAACACTTCAGTATCCACATACGTTCATCGAATGATAATCTCGCCGCCATTGTTGTTTATAAACACGCGAAGATCGATAAACGTGTTGCTCTGCTTTTCCAGTGCCTTGTGGATCATACACAACAAAAATTGTATTTCTGTCTCATTTCATTGCTGAGAAATAACGTTTCAAAGAGTGTATACGTCAATTTGGGACACTCTGTATATTGAATGAGTTTACTTAACGTATCATAAATGTGTGCCCTAAAATATTAATCGATCAATCCTGAATTTAAACCAGCGAACGTTCAATCCAGTGACGAGCATAGTGGTCACTGAATTTTCCTCTATAATATACACTGTATTTATATAAGAAATGTAGTTTATATTCTGTACATTTTTACTTATTTAAATTATAGTAGAAGTAATAGTAGTAGTAGTAGTAGTAGTAGTAGTAGTAGAGTAGTAGTAGTAGTAGTAGTAGTAGTAGTAGTAGGCCCTTCGTATCCTCTCAACGATACTTATGCGTTCTCCCTCTACAGGGTAGAAATTCAACCATACTAATTTAGTTACACATGTTTTGTAGTAGATGTCATTGAGTAGCCCAGGGTCAGCTGTCCGCGCCATAGTGACGTTTAGGAACCCAAGATAGTACTAGGATGGGACTATTCAGTAAATTTTACACAGAGGCCTTTATATTCAGGCTTGTCGTTCTTTTACGAGCCTTAAAACCTTCCGACTCGGGATCCACCGCTTAAAGTTCTTCCCGGAGGATTTGTCTTTTGGATTTTTCAATCTTAAAAAATCCATCGAAAACAGCCGGGTTTGAATCCGCATTCCACGGAAATAAGAGGCAAGGAACATAACCACTAGCCCAAAGCAGCCGACATTTAACTGATAGAGACGTCAATATTCACAAACAAATTCTTCGAAGAGATAATAAAATAACAGGAATAAAGACCAGAATAAATCTGGCCATGTTTTCTACAAGAAAATAATATATATAATTTATAAGCTGCTCTAAAGAAAGATAAAAAATAATATTATAAGGAAAAAATTCCTTAATGTATACAACATGTGGTGATGTGAGCTACATAATCTCAGTTATCTATACCGGTTGCTATTTCTGAATTAAAATTGTACCCGTTCTAGTCATCATCCTCAAAGACAAATATCTATGAATGCCAAATTAGACCACAGAGGAGGTAGATAAGTGGCTACAAACATCATATACATGAAGTTGTATTATTAATTTGGATTGAAAGGGTTCTAGAGGTAATTTCAACATCTTAGTAAAGACTTGATTTTCCTAGTGAATTCACTTGATGTCGGAGTGTCAATATTCTGCTTTATTTAAACTCTCCTCTTTCCCCTCTGTCTCTCTATATACGTAAAGAGAAGAGATTGTGGCGGCAAAGTCTCTCCCTCACTGCCTTGATCGTTTTATGTTTAATTACGGTGAGAGATAGAGGAACGGTAATAATGGCGCCTGATATCAAGATGACACACCCATCATCACTGCTCAAGAAGTTGCCACACTCACAAACTTTAAGGAAGAAGCAACTCTAAAATGTATTGTGTTGCCAATTTTATTAATACAATTGTTTACGAATCTCATTCTTACCAGTTATTGTGTATAATGTAACAACGTAGGATTTTTTTCGTGGTTCGTTGTCCCTTTAACTGTTATTGATTATATATTACTTTTAAGATTATACTTCCAAACGTTATGAAATATATATATATATATATATATATATATATATATATATATAAGATATTAAAGAATCTACCAAAATTAATTGCGGAGTAACAAAAGAAGATTTTTTCAATTATTATAAAAGTCTTTGGACTGACAATAGCTATGAAGATACAATTTTCCGAAATAATAATGAGACAGATTCCATAATATCATTGGAAGAATTGAACAATAGTTTAAAGAAATTAAAAAATGGGAAGGCAACTGGCACAGATGGCTTGAATTCTGAATTGTACAAATATGCAGGCAAACAGTTCCATGAAAGACTGTTGTCCTTCTTTAATAATGTATTAAAAAATGCAGATATACCACAAGAATGGAAGACAAGCATTGTTATACCCCTGTTCAAGAAAGGAGACAAGAGAAAAATGGACAACTATAGGGGAATCAGTTTGTTAAACACATGCTACAAAATTTATGCAGACATTTTAAATGGAAAATTGAAAAGTTTCAGTGAAAAAATCCTTATGGAATGTCAAAATGGATTTAGAAAAGGACGATCTTGTATTGATTCAGCATTTTCTGTTAAACTATTGCTTGAAAAAAGAAGAGAATTCAACTTAGAAACACATTTTGCTTTCATAGATTTTGAAAAAGCATTCGACACAGTCAAGAGATCAAAACTCTTAAATATATTGGAAGACAGAAATATACCAAATTTACTTCGGCAGAACATACAAAATATTTACAAAGACAACACCATGAAGATTAAATTAAATAACAGATTTTCTGAAGAAGGAATTATAAATCGTGGTGTGAGACAAGGCTGCCCCCTATCCCCAACACTCTTTGCAATTTATATCAATGAAGTAATATGTTGCTGGAACAAAACATATAAATTTGGAATAAGAATATCAGAAAATAGAAAATTAAACACCCTATTGTTTGCAGATGACCAAATAATAATAGCAAATTCCGAAGATAATCTACAGAAAGGTCTGTATGAACTTAACAAAATTACAGAAGAATATGGATTAAAGATATCTACAGAAAAAAACAAAAATTATGGCATTTCAAGGTGTAGATCCTGTCAGAAGTAAAATTGTACTGGACAATATAATTTTGGAGCAGGTGAATAATTTTACATATCTAGGATGCAATATCTCGTATGAAGAAGAAAAGGATGTAAATGCAAAAATATCTAAATTTTTAAGAATTTTAGGGCTAATAAATTCTATCTTCAAGCCACAGTTAGTCCAAAAGCATTCAAGACTGAAAGTGTATAAAACACTGGCTCCTCCAACTCTTTTGTATGGTAGCGAAGTATGGACGTTGAAACAGAAGGATATACAGAGACTTAGATCTGCTGAAATGAGATATCTTCGGAGGACTGCAAGATACACACTACTAGATCACAAAAACAATGAAGACATCTTAGAAGAATTACACATGGAATCTTTAGAAAACAAAATTTCTGATTATAAGTCAAGATGGACACAACATGTTCATCGAATGGAAGACCACAGAATACCCAAACTAATGTTAAGATATCAACCTGCAGGAAGAAGAAGACCAGGACGTCCACTCAAAAGACTTCTGGATGGTGTTTTTCTTGAGGCCGAAACGGGTCAACGAATGGCCTGAATTCGTGAATGTACTATGATGATGATGATATATATATATATATATATATATATACGTTTTAGGCTCTGTATGTAAAATTTCTAGCCCATTTTTCCCCGTGGCATTTTGTCATACATGCAATCTTAAAGCTGAACATATTGAATACATTTATTGTTTATTAGAGCTAGGGCTCAATTCTACATTTGTGTCTCTTACAATTTAATGGCGTGTTTACAAAAGAAACACAAACGCATGCACGCACACACACATACACAAATATATATGATTAAGAAAGTTTTCTTGGTTTTTCCGCGTCATGGATTCAATGTTGGCCTCTGGCCACTGATTCCGACGTTTCGGTATGATCCTACATCATTGATAATGGCACGTAGGATCTTGCCGAAAAGTCGGAATCAGTGGCCAGAGACCAACCTTGAAACCATTACGCGGAAAACCCAAGAAAACGTTCTTAATCATACTTATATCAGCGGAAATCTACTATATATATATATATATATATATATATATATATATAACTACCATTTTTATCTTGTACATATTTGCTATTAACATCTTCTGGCACCATACGTATAATTCTATCTCGCGAAAGGTGCAATTGCCTGTGCATTTACAACGGATATAAATGGTAAATTGTTACGTTGGCATAACCAGCAAGTTATACCATTCATTGTTACATTTAATTATTGGAGTAGAATACATACATATGATACTGCGAACTCGTTTAATTTTATTACAACGTAAAAAAATCATCGATGTTATTCTCTACGCTGATTGCAGTGTAGGATATGCAACTTGAAAGATTGAAAACAAATACCTTGGGAGGGGTTGCTTTTTAAGTTATTTACTACTTTATGGGAAAAAGCGACGGAACTAAATTGTGGTACCATAAAGTGTTCTTACTACAATACATAAAAATAATAAAAATTAATCAAGTTTCTGAATTAAGAAGTAATTAGGAATTACCAGTATATACCCTTCTGTCTGAGTGGACCCTGTTAATATCTTATTTAATTGGTGCTGCCCTCGAACAGAAAATAGTTAAACATTTCCCCCCATCAACTTTGATAAGCTGAAGTCCAGCTTCTTTTATTCTTTGTGCGAAGAAGTGTTTATTTACGACATTTATGAAAATTACCATTTAATTTTTTTTTCAAGCTAAGAATCAATTCTTAATTTCTGCTACTGAATATTACAAATGTTGAAAAAACTTCTAAATATATTATGTTATGTGGATACTGTTTTAATATACTGATGGGTTTGGTTTCATATTATGTGGCATGGTGGCTGTATAAAACAATTAAACATAACAAAGGAACTCGGTTAATGAGGACTCACGACGAGGACCTGGGTCCACTTTACGCGAACACGTATATTTTATCAATGAATATGCTATCTGAAAAAAAAATCACTTAATTAATTTTATTAATTTTATTTAATATCCTTTGTAAACCCAAAGATCGTCTCTTCTGCAGTTGAATGACGTGTGAATGTTATAATCCAACAGTAATTTTCCAAGACATTAAATAAATATCAACGCTTTTTAATTATGATCAGTCATAAATATTTTGAAATTAATCTGTGTCTGTATGTATAAATTAATAGAGTAACTAAACTTAAAAATAAACTAGAAGCTAAGGGCACTCTGGCGTCCATTTTACACGAATATGGAAATTTAAGTGGGCTTTCTTGTAATATAAAAAAGTTTATAAAATTGTGAAGATGTTTACATATTTGAATAAAATAACAATGCTATTTCATAGTTACAACACTAACGATAATCACTGTAATTAAATACAATTTAAATCCCTTAGTTAAAAGAAGAAAAACAACAAATTCAAAAGAGGAGTTCAAATTAGGTGAAGTTATATATATATATATATATATATATATATATATATATATGCTTTTAACATTGGTTTTAGACAAAACTATTAACCCGGCCCAATGTGTATAGTATGTATAAGCCGTAACTAAATACAGTCGGTTAATTCTTGATGGGCGCCTTCCCGTTGCGGGGGTAAACACTAAGAATGTCGGTGACTAAGTTCTGTTATGGACTCAATCTCTCGGGGTATAACGAAGGCTCCTGCCCAGGGATATGGGTGAAGAGCTCAACGGTTGAATCCGCAAAAATAACCAGCTTCAATAAAGGCGAGATAAGCGGAAGAGGCAGCCCTCCATCTGGGGTTTGTACGCGCAAGAATGTTCAAATGCTTTGAGGTGACAACCTCACAATTGGACTTACTCGGAAGCAGGCAGGTTACCTGCTACGTGGAAATTTAAATAAATTCGAACTCCCTAAGACAATACTTTATTATAGACCCGAATGCCGATGAATTGTAGGAAGACCGAAACGACGTTGGAAGGACAACCTGTAGTATATTGTGCAGCGGGGAGCGGAACGGGCCATTAGACTGATACTTTGAAGAAGAAGCAGACGAAGAAGAAGATATATATATATAACTCCATGGCGCGACAGGCCTAGAAGGCCCTTGGTCTACCAGCCAGCTGCTGGCCTAACATCCATATGAATTAATCACATAAGTAGACGATCATCTTGTCAGTGTATGAGTGACATGTGGTCAGGATATCAGGTCCCCCGCCGATATAGCTAGTTTTATCAACCTGGAGCCGCTACTTATTGTAGTTACCCAAATTGTTCACGATTCTGAATGATCACCGGTCCCATACTGGCCGAAATCCCATGAAAAAAATATTTCCCCATGGAGACTCGAACCAAGGCTTAGCTTTACGCCAAGGCATCTTGCCTTAATCACTCGGCTAGAAGCGGGACATATATATAATTTACAAATAGCGGGAATTTTATTACGTACAATAACAAAATAAAAACACACAAAAGAAAAGTTTTCATTGAGAATGTTTTTTTACCGAGCTTATCAATAGTGGTCGCTTTTCGTGGTAGTTTTCAGAACTGGCAAAGGCGAAGATGTTCTCTGTCTATCCACGACTACCTTCATGCTGCAGAATGCAAAATGCTCTTTTGGGAAGGTTAGCACATAACTGTGACCAGCGTGAAGGCGGAATATGGCGACTTTGGCTTATCTTGGGCTTGTTAGGTATTTCCTGGGTGTCTCAACTGTCCAGGTTCTGCTGTCGAGTTTTGTGTAATATATGTAGGACATTCAGTTTCATGAAATTAAATCATATTTCACAGAAAAGTGACCCACTTGTTTTTTTGTATTCAAGTAGTCAAAAATAAACCGACACTCTTGAATAACAGGTGAAGGAGATGCTGCTGAGGATATGGCATCAATAACAGACGTGGATTTCGAGAGTATCACTGCCTTATCAACTTTTCATTACAGGTGGCTGAGTTGAAAAGTGCTATCCGGATTGGTGCTATTTCTCATATGAATTTAATTCTCGAAAAGGCAACTGGATTACACAATGAAAGAAGATAGCTATATTATACTGTTTTTCTTAATCGCGGACCCATCTGTGAAAGTGTGGAGCACGAGTGAAAAAATAACTTGTGCAAGGTTTCTAAGTTGATCTAGATTACATTACTGTTTTAGGACTTCTAGTAAGTTGAGTGAGTGTCTTATATGAGAGATTTGACAAAATATATTTTGATGTGGTAGTAATTCGGGAATGGGTGAGATAATTTAATAACACTGGTCGACAAAAATTAACTTTTTTTCTTTCACAAAAATAAAAATATGAGATTTTAGAAGTATTTTTTTATCCTGAATTTAAATATAATTTCAGATTTTTCCTATCAGGCAAGAGTTTTCTGTGATATTCATTTACATTTTTATAATTTGCAATAAAATCCATGTAACTCTAACTCATTCTGACTTACCTAGAAAGTAGTAGATAGTGATTTTCGGACATATTTTGCATCTGGAACATCTCTCTTCTTGATCCAACAGTAGTCTGCCAGCATATTAGAACTCAACTTGCCTGGGTACCTCTTTTCCATTCTGGGAATTTGCTGACGAAAACGCTCACTGTCCTCATTAGAGACAGCCCCAAGATTTCCCGGAAGAAGCCTGAGTGAGAGCCCAAAAAGTGCATTTTAAGGAGTAGAGGAGTAGCTGTCACAAAAAAAAACTGTGCCTGATAGAAAAATTCTGACTACATATCTGAATTCAGTATGAAAAATGCACTAGATTCAGTAATCAAATTTCTTGTGAAGAAAACCTTGTCGACCAGTGTAAATGGATCTGGCCTCCAAAGCTTTTGTATAAAACCGTGTTGAACCTTCGTTCTGCCCTTGTTATTCTGGTATGATCGCTAATATTGGTATTTGGGAAGTCTAATTAATGGACATTATTCTAGTGAGGACGAAGAATATATGACCCCGTTCAGAAAAGAAGAGAAATACGAGAAGGCGAATATGATATAATGAAGAATTATACCATTTGTATAAGTCACCAGACACTGTTACAAACATTAAAATAGTTAGGTTGAAATGGGTAGGACATATCCATAGAATGAATAAGAGTGAAACGGTTATTACCCGTTTAAGGAGTATGCGCAGTTGTTAAGGAAGTACACTGCAGTCGTGTGTATGCAGGAATATAACACGTGGCACTGCTATCTATGAAGTGCAGAGGGGAATGGGACGTGGGACGCTGACAATGCAGGTCTAGTAGAAAGTTAGTTAGCGATGCACATTGCAATATGTAAATTATCTTTCTGTCTTGTGAATTAATCACTTTTCTTGGAGACTTTTAGGAGTATCCACACTTATAATATACAAACGTACGTCTATAATATAAATTGTTGTATCGACATGCAATTTCTGTTTAAGAGCGAACGATGTGGTTACAAATGCTATTAAAAGGTAACTGTGATTCTTTGCCTGCTGAACACTGCCTTATATTACGTAACGTGTAGCAACAAACTGTGTTTCGCGATGTGTCCGCCTGCAGATATATTTTGAATGACTAATAAAAAGTAATGATGGATCATCCAGATGGAAGAAGAAATTTTGGAAGAGCTAAAGCTAGGTGGATGGATGAAGTTTTGGAAGATGACAAAAGACTTAATATTCGAAATTGGTGGACAGTCAGCATCAGCATAAATAGAGAATGCTTAAGAAGGCTATGACTTAACCGGGGATGTCATGCCAAATATGATGATGATGATGATTCTAGTGAGGATGTATATTGCAGTAAGAGGGGTTGTTTTAATGCCAATCTTTATTGATATCAGAGTTTAGTTTTGTACCATCTGAAGTTTTTAGAGAGTAGAATCAGATACTAGAGATTCGAATTAGTAAGTTGTAATTGGGAAAATATACATTTTTAAAAAGTGTATTGTAAAATGTGATCAGAAAGCATATATATATATATATATATATATATATATGACATGAAAAGAAAAATAAATGCCTGAACGGGATTTGAACCCGGACCTCAAATCCCTTTCAGGCATTTATTTTTCTTATGTCATATTAAGCTTGCATTGCTCAATGTCAAAAATTTAATTATGATATACATATCCAACCATATTAATTCTGCCCTAGGGCAGGTTCTTCACTGCAATCATAGCATGTTCATGCTATGCTTGCAGCTTTCCTAGAGAATTGTAGGTGTGTTAGCTTCCCGTTGCTTTCCACACCGGTGAAGGATGATGATAAGGATGATGATGATGGCCATATGATTTCGGGAACCGTTTGGGCTTTCAAGTTTTCTTGACATTTGTCTTAAAGGCGACGAAAAACCCCGATAAAACCTCACCCAGAAATACTGCCCCGACCGGGGATCGACCCCGGGCCCGCTGCGTGACAAGGCAGCACTCTACCTCGAGACCACAGCGGTGGACTATATATATATATATATATATATATATATATATCCATCCATAGTAATTCTGCCCGAAGGCAGGTCTTTCACTGCACTAATAGCATTTTCATGTAATTCTTGCAGCTTTACTAGGGAATTGTAGGTGTGTTAGCTTCCCGTGGCTTTCCACACCGGTGATGATGACGTTGATGATGATAATGGTCACGTGATTTCGGGGACCGTCTGGGCCTTAAAGTTTTCCTGACATTTGAGGAAATACCCCGATAATAATCTCACCCAGAAAAACTGCTCCGACCGGGGATCGAACCCGGGCCCGCTGCGTGACAAGACAGCACGCTACCTCGAGACCACAGCGGTGGACTATATATATATATATGTGTGTGTTAATATATTTTTAACTGAGAAACAGGATTCGAAAGAACGAGAATAGAAACATCCTTGTGTACGCACTAAGACCTCAACAAAAATACTAATTAATTTCAATATTTGGACAGAATTTCATAAACTTATTTTTTGACTAATTTAATTAATTGAATTTTACATGTAGTAGAATATCATATCAAACATTCTCCATTTTTGTGAATAATGTACTAATTCGTTTTTAGTAGCAACTTTCCGATGGATTCAATTTTATAATTTAAATATTCCATCAACTGCAGGTGAATATAATAAAATCCTCGCCATTTTACTTATACACATATACTTAATATAGAGACAAATTAGAACAAAAACTTATGTCCATGGAAATGGATTTCTTGAGTAGAGCAGCAAGGTGTTAAAAAAAATAAAGAAATATTATCATACGAGAAAAAATGAATATTAGATATTCAATGGTAGATTATGTAAGATATAAGCAATTAAATTTGTATGGCTAGGTATATCGAATGCAAGAAGAAAGGTTACCCAGGAAAACATTGGAATAGTGTCCACCTGGAAGAAGAAGGAAAGGAAGACCTCGAAACTCGTGGATGAAAGAAATAACAACGGGAAAGAGAATAAGAGGACTGGAGGACATTGAGTGGATGGACAGAGACGAGTGGAGAAGAAAAATAGAACTTTTGGAACAGAAATATCTGTAAATATTAAAAATCTGTATATAAATAAAAACAAACAAGTTGAGTTTTTCAGAATGATACATTTACAAATGAGTGTAAAATTAGTACCAATATAAATTATTTGAACTTCAATTTATATTAATGTACTCATCTGTAAATTTATTATTCTGAAACGACATTGGAAAGACCTGTAACATATTGTGCAGTGGGAGAGATAAAGGCCAATAGGCCCATACCTTGAAGATGGTGATGATGATTTGATCATCAAAGATTCATAAGGTACAATAACAAATGTTTATAATATTAAAAATTAAAAATTAAATTTGAGGGAAAATAATACATTTAAAGCGTGTGTACATTCTTTCAACTCAAAGTTTTATGGCTAATAATTTTGGGAAATCTAATCGAAAATGCACCCAATATCTCTATCATTAATAAATGTCTCTTGTGCTTTTGAAATACAAGGTAAATAGCAAAGAGAAGCTTTACGAGATGTCAAAGTATAACGGTTATTAGATCATTCTCAATTTATGTGATAAACAAGATGCTAAAACTCCATCATATAAACCTTTGAAAACGGAAGACGTCATTTGCTAAATCCTTCATGAATTGAGTTTTAATATAATGAGACTGAAAATGGCTGCCTGGTCCTGATTGAGTTACCCTGGACACTTAAGAACTTATCTTCACTGCGTTGTAACAACAAGATGGTGGTCTAATTTGTACTCTGGGTATGAAGACTGCCGCAGTACAGCACAATGTGGAGGGTGAAACGTGCAGGGGGGTTATTATTACATAATGTAGCTACTTCATTAAGAGATCTAATGCTTGTTGCGGGGCCGGAACACCAGCGCTACTAGCGGCACACAAACTAACAAACAAAAGAGCATATAGCTTATTAAGCCATCTCTTTCAGATGAAAGCAACTTTATATTCGAACACGTTCTATTGTCTTTTCCAAATACTTAGAGATCTTTATCAGTTAGAATGTGATATTCTATTGTTTGTAGAATGTTATTTCAAGTTATTTGACCTGATTTAAGTCCTCTAACAACGATAATAACAATAATAATAATTGGAGAGAGTTTAACTGTTGCTGAAGTAATTTTGGTGGCGGAGGTGGGATGTAATAATTCTCTGGATATTGGATTCTAGTACAAGTTTGAACATGAGCAGTGAAAATCACGCTTAACTGATTGTTAAATCTGACATTAAATTTAACTTAAGCTGAGATGTACGTAGTTTACAGTTGAAGTGGTACAGTCATTTGGTTGTAATGGGATGTAATCCATGTACTTTAGAATTACGACCTGCACGTCAAATCAAGATAATATAGAGAGGATTTCACTCAATCAAGCGAATCCAACATATAATAGCAATCAAATCCTATTTTTTTTTATAAATTCCCATCTTCCATCTTAAAAGCACCATTTGCAAGAGCATAAAATTGGTACTGCCAGTCTATTTAATTGGTCTAAAAAGAGCCAATCCTCTTGCTGAGTGCATGTCACTTGTATTGTTTTACCCTTATTAAAAGATCCGTACCCCATAAGAATTTGACCGGCGTATGATCAACAAATTCTATTGTTTTTTACTCGGTTCTCTAAATGGTGTATATGATAATCTGGAGCAGCAATGATATTTATTGTTATAGAAATTATAAATTCTGATTTTGGAAGATGACTCCGAAATTTAATGATTTAGATTGGCCTAGAATTAGCCAATCAGATTATGCTTTATTCTGATTGGTCTAAATATCATTACTGTGAATGGCTGTAGTTTCAAGAGTTGCGATACTTATAAGTGAAGCAAGTACTTCAGTGACCCAGCAAAGTCACTACGAGTTAGGAGGCTCAGGTTAGATACCAAAAAAAGAAGGAATATAAAATTGTGATCCTTTATTCTTGTTTATATTGACTCTGAGGTCCATATGAATTTTTTAAACGAGTACTGGAAATTTTCTGAAGATAAATGCAGCCAGAGCAAAAATTATTCGCCCTACTTATGCCTTTAGCTGAGAAACATGGGTATCTCCGACCACAGCCATTTGGAACTTTAGGGCCTGCTAATGGGGTACCTTGCCGTTTACAATAGTCTTAATAAATTATAAGAATATGGAAACATTTCATATAAATACTTTTATTTAAAAATTCGAAAACTTTTAAATGGAACATGGCTAGTATTAACTGAATTTTCTTTCTGAAGTTGCGTCTTAAGTTCAAAGAAAGAGAAAGTGCGCCTCTGTGTTTACCTAATCCGGAAAAGATCGTAAAATGTAGATGGGAGATTTACGACGTCTTCGTGCTTACGTCATCACAAGAATTGAACTTCGAGATTCAAAGATATTGGAAATTCGCTTTCAGACTCTAAGCCGTTCTCATCTTTTGAAAACTTATTACAGGAAGTACATTATGAAGATTTTTCAGTAATTTGTGTACCTAGATTTTATAGCCTAGTATTGTAAAAAAAGCCTGTAAACAACAATGAAATATAAAATCCTTTGTAGTTAAATGGAGATTTATTCACTGCAGATTTAGATAGGAAGAAGTATCGCTTTCCTAAGAAGAGTAATGGGGTGACAGGGGGTTGGAATGAGACTGGGAGAGGGTTAATTTGCCACAAGGGTCCACTTGATGACCTGCGTCAAATTAAATGAACCGGCTGTCTACTTATTACACAGTATATAGTTAACAGGAAACATGCAGAGCTTCCAGCTTTACAAGGTTGCGTCTCATCAGAGTAAGGCCCTAGGGACGACATGGCACAAATATGGCCTTTATACTCCTCAATTCCTCAGGGTTACACATTGTATTCTATGTGGAAACATTACTTGTACTATCGTACCGGCTTCAAACTATTCTAAAATACCCGAGTTTCAGAGATTCAATGTTATCATAATTTACTCTTCCGTTATTCGTATTATTATTATTATTATTATTATATTATTATTATTATTATTATTATTATTATTATTACTACTATCATCATCATTATTCATAATCACAAAACCGTCTGAACAAAACTTGTCGGCCCATTAACGCCTATCTTTGAAATATGACGCTAATGATCTCAGATGTAAAGGCTTCGTTAAATAAAATCTCTTCCCTATCTTCTATTATGCTACATATTGTTACTGTCATAATAATTATTATTATGAATCTTCTATAAGAAACTGTTTATTATTATTATTATTATTATTATTATTATTATTATTATTATTATTATTATTATTATTATTATTATCCGTGTCGAGTTGTTAGTCCCCCATCGGTCGCCTCCCCAGGTGGTGGATAGGGGAGTGTTTCCCAGATATGAGTGGTATCTGGGAAATTAAATACCCGAGACGAACCAAAACTAACAGCAACTGCCTTGTAGTTCACTGTTGATTCACTAAAGACTAGAGGAAGACAACATTGATTACAAATGACCCAGGGGACATCCAGGTGGGGGTTGTAGTGGGGTTGTAGCAATGGGCCATCTCCTTATTCTACTGAAAAATGTACAATGCTAAAAAACCTAAAGAGAAGAAGCTTCTGGCGACAATTCAATTTGGGTTGAAGAAGAAACACTGTATCGTGGAATATTCCTAAATAAAAGTTATTACCATTATCATTATTATTATTATATTATTATTATTATTATTATTATTATTATTATTATTATTATTATTATTATATGTTTATTAGATCGTCACTACAAACTAGGATCGTTAAACCAAAAAAAAAAAAAAAAAAAAATTACCGACTGTAACGTGATGGAAATTAGCTTGTCAGTTATCCTTATAATGGATGGAAGAATTGTATATGTAGATTATATCATTGCGTTTTTTGTAATGTTATTAATTTTCTTACAAATATGACAAGTGTTGACAATAACTGCCTTCTGTGACAGAATTTCTGGACGTTCGTTTGGACATCAAACCATTGGGCAAAGATAACTTGTGATTATGAAATAAACTGGCTATAGACTGGGAACTTAATATATTACGTCAGTGATGTACTGTCATATTTCTATCCAACAATTTGAAAATAAATGTGGAATAAGATTTTTTTACTGTCTACCGATTGCGTTATTATTGGTATTTTAATTCTTTTTTCAATTTTTTCTTTGTATTACTTGAATTAGGAATTCAATTGAGGCGGACAGAAGAGAAGAGGTTTAAGTGAGTTTTTTTTTTCAATAAACGAGTTTGGTTCATAATTGTATTCTTAAAGTATAATTTGATTTAGTGACAAAGGAATATAACTGTATGCGTTAGGAGTAGGAACATAATTATTGTGACTGTTTAACTCATGTCCCAAATGGGAGTCAATTACCAACCACATTTCAACCAATCACAGTCGTGTTTCGCCTAGAATTTACCAACTAAAGTTTATCGTAATAAAGCAAGCACCTCCTTTTTAACATTCTGAATAGTCAACTTTTATAAGATTCTACCGGAAACCCACAAACAATGCTCTGGCCATAAACAAAAATTCTACACACCCTTTTCAACAGAAAATTAGTACATTTAATAGCTTAGTCAGTAGAATGTTGAAACTCCCATTAAGCAAAGACAATTATATCCAAGAACTCAACTACATTAAGTATATGGCAAAAACCAATGGCTATAATGAAGAATTCATAGATAAGCTCGTAAAAAAACAAAAAAGGAAGAACAACATAACCAACATAACTAAACTAGAAAAAGAATCTGACAACAACAAGAAAACATGGATAACACTTACATACACAGGAAAAGAAACAACAAAAATTAGCCAATGCACTAAAGAAAGCCGATAAAAACGTAAAAATAGCATACAGAACCAATAACAAATTAAACAACATAATAAACAATAACATTGAAGAAAATAACATTTTCAACAGCAAAGGAGTTTATAAACTGACATGTAAGGACTGCAACAAATTTTATATAGGAAGGACAAACAGGAGTTTTAACATCAGATTCAAAGAACATTTTCGAGACTTCATTCACGCAGAAGGTAAATCAAGCTATGCAAAACACGTTATCCATGAAGGACATCGCATGTTAAATATTGAAAACACCCTAACAGTAATGCACAGAGAAAATAATCCAGCGAAGATAAACGTACTCTAAGAGATGGAAATCATGAAAGCAGCTCACAACGACAGCCTGATAAACGAAAACGAACCAAATACATGCAACCCCCTCTACCAGATCTTCAGTGAAACACCAGTTTTGAAACACCAGTTTTGAATCCTGCCGATGATGGGACAAGTCCCGAAAGCGCTACAGTTAAATGATAATTAAGTTGAGGAGACGGACCTTTCAGGTGAATATTCTATAATTTTATATTAATTCTGAATAGGTCATAGCATTATTTTGCAGTGACTGACTCTCTAAGAAATACGGCTACCAGATTGTATATATAGTGCATGAATGTCAACACATGGCGTAGCGGAAGTTAATATAAAAACCTTTGTAGCAATTTATTATACCACCAAAAAAGAAACCACTGTTTGCACTATCTTAAATGTATTTTTTCCCAGGTAATAACATTCCAGAAAAATATCATCATCATCATCATTCATGCAAGTATTAGGTCATGTGGCCTGTTACGGTCTCAAAGAGGAATTTTCCATCCAACGCTTTTTTGGACGTCCCAACGATCTTTTGCCTTGGGGGCAGTAGCGAAGTATGGCTTTTGGAATTCTATGAGATGACATTTGTTGAAGATGGGCTTTCCAGTTGTTCTGGTAGTATTATATATGGTGAAGAATGGGTTCTACATCCTGCTCTTCCATAATTTTCTCATTTCTTTAATGGTCCCACTTTGTGTAGCCTGCTGTTCGGCGCATAAATCGCATCTCATTTGCTGTTATTCGGCTTTCATCCCTTCTTCGTATTGTCCATGCTTCACTACCACATCTTAATACTGGTCTTGCGAGAACCTTATAAAGCCGTAATCTTGTGTTTTCTGAAGAGTCTAATTGGTCCTCTTTATGGGAAATTCCCTGTACATTCCAGGCTGCAAATTTTAAAATATTTTCCTTCTTCCAGAAAAAATATATTTGTCATATTTACATCATAGGACATCGGAAATGAATTAATATACAGTTTGATCTGTTTCATTTTTTCTCCACTAGAGTGCATTCTTACAATATTGCGTTCCTTTGGCAATAAATAATGATCTGGTTGCAGTGATGAACAAAATAAGCAAATGAAGCGTACCAATCGTTTCTCATTTGTTTTCAAACATCGCCGTTTACATTAAATATATAAATATTTTAAAATAACTATATTTAAATAATGATTTGTGAGTAAACAGCTTAATTTTATTCGTTAAATAGTCCTAACAATTGCCATTCTTGATTTCCAAGTTCTCTACATAAATTGGATGGATATCACTAGTGGCATTACTCATGACTATTTAACTCATGCCCCAAATGGGAGTCAATGACCAATCACGTTTCAATGATTTCTGTTTTACAACCAATCAGAGTCGTGTTTCACCAAATATTTATCAGTGTTATAATTACCATATTAAAGAAAGCTCCTCCTTACAATATTGCGTTCCTTTGGCAATAAATAGTATGATCTGGTTGCAGTGATAAACAAAAGAAGCAGTAGAAGCGTACCTATCGTTTCTCATTTGTAAACATCGCCGTTTACATTAAATATATAAATATTTTAAAATAACTATAGTTAAATAATGATTTGTGAGTAAACAGCTTAATTTTATTCGTTAAATAGTCCTAACAAATGCCACTCTTGATTTCCAAATTATCTAGATAACTTCACGACTCACGAAGTGAGTCGTGAATTTATCGATAATTTGGAAATCATGATAATTTTAAATTACCTATGATCTTCTTATACAACTTCAACTTTAAACCTTTTTTTTTCTCTCTCAATATTGCAAACTTGCACTTACGTCCCTTACTTTTTATCCGCCTCAAATGTTTTGTGAAGGTGTAGTAAACTGTAGTCAATACCGTATACAGTAGACAAAAACTTTGGAAGCGTATGTACCAGATTACGCTATTTTTCAATAAAGGGGATGCAGTATGTTCATTTTGTCACTAACTTTACCACTCTATGTTTCGATTCCGGTTTAGCGGACACTTTCATCTAACTCATTCCGCTTTGTGTTGTGGAGAACTCACTTTATGTGATGTACGATAAGTTAATTCCATAAATAAACCATACTGTAAAACTATACAAGTATGGCCACACGCATAAATGCAGTGTTCATTAGGAACTGGGAACTTAACAACAAATGAAGACTTTTTTTTAGAACTGGCGGAACTCAAGTACCTAGGGACAGCTAAAGAGAAAAAAGTTCTATTCAATTCTATAAACTATTAACTAAATACCCGGCATGCGCTGCTACGCCTAAATAAATGAAACTTAATGTGCTTTGACGTTTAGTTGAATACGTAGGAGGAAAAATAATTATAAATTAATATTTTTAGATACCCCGTGCTGTTTACCCGGCGTTGTTCGGGAATCTACTCATCCCGATCTTCTTGGCATAAATGAGCTTAAATACAAACATTAATGTACTTCTTATGATTAATTGAATAAATAAAATGAAAAATAATTATAAATGTATATCGTAATTATTTTAATATTTTAAGATTCCCCGTACTGATTACCCGGTGTTACCCGGGAATCTACTTATCTCGATCTTCTTGGCATAAATGAGCTAAAATACAAAATTAGTAAAAGAATACCCGCCATGTGCAGCTATGCTTGCACAGAAATCTACGTACTTGTCTCGATCTTCTTGGCATCAATGAAAGACAAAAATGGTTATTATGAGTTATCCGTAAGAGATAAACATATACTGTACCGGATTTTTTTTGTAGAGCTTTTTGAGATATTCAATTCTGTGTACATTAAGTTTGTGTATTTGTTATAATTTAGGCAGCGTAAGCCATTTAAGTGTCCAAAAAGCTACTTTTTTTCACGTTTTCTACTATAAAGAGCGATTTTTAAGGGCATAGGGGTTGGGTATCACAACTCTCTTACAGCCAATGCTCATCCCGGGAATCTTCTGAACATTTTGCAAAAAGCCCCATCACAATCGGATCAACGGTATGGCCGCGCATAAAGTACAAACAAACAAACAAACATTCATTTGTATGTATTTGTATATTAATAGGAAGCACGAGTGTGTTCATTTCCATTCTGTATCGGCCACGGTGGACTAGTGGATATGCTACTTGTCTCTAGTTCCGAAGTTCGCGGGTTCAAACCCAGCAGTGGTCGATGGATTTTTTTTCGATGAAAAAATGAAAGGAACAAGTCCTCCGGGAGGGACCTTAAGCCATGGGACCCGAGTCCGAAGATTTTTAGGCTCGTAAAATATCTTTAAGCCTGAACAAAGAGGCCTCTAAGCAAAATTTACCGATATCAAACATCCTAGTAATACTTTAGCTGCCTGCTAGATGTCCCATTGAGTCGGTGTGTTGACCGCATTTCATTCATGACATTTTTTGGGCAAATAAGATAACTAAAATGAACTTGGTCTACTAACTCCTGACAAAAGAGAGCCTATGTAGGTTATACAGGGGATGATTGGAAAACATTGACTCAGGATAGGACTATATGGAGAGCTTATATCCGTGTGGCCATGAACCTACGGGTTCGATAATGCCAGTGACATAGTTAGTTTTAATAGAAACTGAAATTAGTTTAAGACGACTCAGGTACATATTTTAATATTTTTTACCTTTCAAATAATAAGCGCAACGATCACTTTTAAAAGTAGTATTGAAGCAGAGGTAGTAAGTAATTGTTGTAGTGGTAGTATCAGCAGCAACAGTGAAATTACAAATAATATTCGAACACATCTCAGTATCACAGGTCATATCGCAATTAGGTACGCCTATTTCTATGCACATTATAAGCTATATATATATATAAATATATATATATATATATATATATATATATATATATATATATATATAGCTATTTATTTTGATGTGTTGTTGCCTTACGTTTTTTTTTTCTTAAATATAAAATACTTAACTATGTAAGTAGATTACAGTAATGGAAATTTATTCCAGCGAATTATTGAAAAATAACTTGCATAAAATTTGTCAATTTGAAATTTTCACTGCATTTACTTGAAATTAGAAAGTAAAGTATATTCTGAATTGAAGAACGTTATGTTACGGACCACATTTTCCCAAGTGACGCAATCCAACTGGATTCCATATCAAGAATTTGACATTCCATTTACTTCTAACATGTAATCTCTTACGCTAAATTGTTTTCTATTCCATTGGGACTTAATATCTAAATTCAACAATCCGCAAATGTTCTTTATCTATTTTCTACCTGATTTTTTTCAAGGTTATGTCTATCGCTAGTATTTATTCTCCGAACATCTTAAACCCATGATCTCTGTAAGTAGTTATTATTTTTATATATAGAATTTTTGCATATTTAGGATATAATATAAAACTATACTTAACGTTCATGTAAGTAACTAGCTCGTTAGCACTATCGATCCTCTAAGTTCATGGTCGTAATGACTTAAACTCTCGATACATTCCTATTCTGAGCCAATTCTACTCTGTATAATTTACCTTCATCAAGTCATTGTTAATGCTATTCTGCCACTTTATTCTTGGCCTATCTATTGGGAGCAAAAAAGGCAACTAAGCATTAACTTGGTCTAGTAACTCCTAAAAAAGGATAATACATGGCTCAACAATGGGCTACGCCGTTAATAACAAATAAAAGTAAGTTGCTTTCAAATACCTAGGAACAATAATCACAAATAGGAATGAGATGCACAAAGAAATTAAACATAGGCTCAATTCTGGAAATGCCTGCTATTATGCACTGCAGAGACTCTTGATGTCCCAACTCCTTTCAGAAAACGTTTAACTGAAAATATCCATCCACAGTAATTCTGCCCGAAGGCAGGTCCTTCACTGCACTCATAGCATTTTCATGCTAGGCTTGCAGCTTTACTAGGGAATTGTAGGCGTGGTAGCTTCCCCTTGCTTTCCACACCGGTAAGGATGATGATGATAATGATGAGGATGATGATGATGATGGCCATATGATTTCGGGGACCGTTTTGGCCTTAAAGTTTTCCTGACATTTGTCTTACAGGTGAGGAAAAACCCCGATGAAAACCTCACCCAGAAAAACCTCCCCGACCGGGGATCGAACCCGGGGCCCGCTGCGTGACAAGGCAGCACGCTACCTCGAGACCACAGCGATGGACACTGAAAATATATAAAACTATTATTCTACCAGTTATATGATATGGGTGCGAAACATGGACTCTTACTTTAAGGGAGGAAAGGAAATTACAAATATTTGAGAATAAAGTACTTAGGAATATTTTTGGACCAAAACAGATGAACAGACAGGTGAATGGAGAAGACTACATAGCAATGAACTACATGGTCTTTATATGAAGCCAGATATAATAAGAACAGTCTAGTCTCGTAGACTGCGATGGGCAGGACATGTTGCACGTATGCGGAATGAAAGACTTGCATGTTAGCTTCTTGTAGGAAAGCCAGAGGGAAAACGCCCAGTTGGTAGACCAAGAATGAGGTAGGAAAATAACATTAACCATGATTTGAGGGAAGTATATTATAATGGGAATGATTGGAAAGCATTAGCTCAGGATAGGGATATAAGGAGAGCCTATGTCTGCGAGGCCATGAACCTACGGGTTCGATAGTGCCAGTAAGTAAGTTGCTTTCATAAAGATGTCAACGAATGATAACTTTTTAACTCTCACCTCAAAGAGACAGGCAAGAGGCAACTAGCATAGAACTTGGATGGGAAAAGATAATTAAAATTTACCCAGAGGCTATAATTTAAGCTAGAGTTCCTTCTTGGAAAACTTATCCTCTAGATTTTTCAACACTTGAAGTTATCAGCCGCGGCCAGTTTTGAACCCATGACCGTCGGTACCAGAGGCAAGGTACGTAGTGCATATAACACCGAGGCTGATTGGAGGATATCATTTTATCGCCTCGAAACACAGAGAGTAGACACTAAGACATTACTTGGATGGGAAAACCTTGGATGGGAAAACCGATTAAATTTTTCAGAGAATCTCTGATGTAGATGAGATGTTCTTTTACGAGTCCGATAATATTTTAGACTCGGGACCCAAATTTACAGTAATTTCCGAAAAAAAACTTGCCCCTTGGATTTTTAATATTAAAACATCCATCGATCCCCAGACAGATTTCAACCAACGACTGTCGGGACCAGAGAAAGGAATTTAACGCCTAGACTATCGAGGCTGATTACTGGATATAATTTCTGAACGCGTGTTAATTAGACATTTGTCCTCTTGTTTTGGTGCTTATTATCCCGTGCGAAACTATTAGAGGACCTTGGGATAATTTAGACCCCTGTTTTGAATTTGCTGTTTTTCTTCTTTAAATTAAGGGATTTGAATTTTGTTTAATTATAGTCATTATCATTAGTGTTGTAGCTATGAACCAACATTGTTATTTTATTCAAATATGAAAACATCTTCATAATGTATAAACTTATTTACATTACAAAAAAGGTCCACTTTAACCTCTATATTCGGATAAAGTGGGCGCCAGAGTCCACCTTAGCCTTTAATATATTTTTAATTTATACAGACAGGCACAGATTAATCTGAAAATATTTATAACTGATCATAATTAAAAAGCGTTGATATTTATTTAATGTTTTGAAAAATTATTGATTATAGCATTCACACGTCATTCAACTGAGAAAGCGACGGTCGTTGGGTTTAGTAAAATTACAAGAAAATTAAATTATATTAATTAAATGAATGGTTTTTACAGATAGCATCCTCATTGATAAAATATACGTATTCGTGTAAAGTGGACCCAGAGGGTCCACATTAACTCCCTTTGTTATGTTTACTTATTTTATACAGCCACCGTGTCACATAATATCAAACCAAACCCATCAGTATATTAAAACAGCATCTACATAATATAATATATTTAGGAGTTTTTTCAACATTTGCAATATTTAATAGCAGAAATTAAAAAATCGATTCTTAGCCTGAAAAACTTTTAAAGTGATCATTTTCATAAATATCACAAATAAACACTTCTTGGCACAAATAGTAAGAGAAACTGCCCTTGAACCCGCCAAAGTTGATGAGGGGCAGAAGTTAAAATATTTTCTGTTTGAGGGCAGCATCAATTAAATAGGATATTAATAGGGTTCACTCAAACACTAGGGTGCACATTACCCCAACTTCTCTATAATGACGCGTTTTTATATCCTAAGAAAGCAATACTCATTTTTAAGAGCATGAAACTAAAATGGAGTAGGAGAAAAATATCTTATATATCTTAAGGTAACATAGCAACTACACAAATAGGAAAACATCCAATATTCGTCCCCCGATTTGAAATATGCCTATTTCAAGTTTAATGGACTATTTTAATACCATTTGGTCCAATATATTATCATATGAAGACTTATTTGTATCTGAGAACATACTAATTTCGGGGCCATATTTATTATAATTTGTATTTTGTTTATACCATCTTCTTTATGTATTTGAGCAATTGTTTTTAAACAGAAGATTTCATTATATGAATGACCTTTATTCCGAGCATCTTTTAGTAATGCTGATAAAACATGTTCATTTAAGAGAATATACTATTTTATGAATATTTTTATTGTACTTTTGTTTCTTGTTTTGTTTCATATTATCCATCTAATCTCAATAACTAAAGAGAAAGATTTCTCCCAGAAGCAGATACAATGTTTCTTCTATTTGAAATTTGCGATTTTACATTAAAACTGGGTTGCTTGTTATAAGAAGATATTATGATGGATATATATATCCATCATAGTAATTCTGCCCGAGGGCAGGTCTTTCACTGCAATCATAGCATTTTCATGCTATGCTTGCAGCTTTACTAGGGAATTGTAGGTGTGATAGCTTCCCGTTGCTTTCCACACCGGTGAAGGATGGTGCTGATAATTATAAGGATGATGGTGACCATATGATTTCGGGGACCGTTTGGCCTTAAACGTTTCCTGACATTTGTCTTATAGGCGAGGAAAAACCTCGACAAAAACCTCACCCAGAGAAACTGCCCCGAACGGAGATCGAACCCGAGCCCGCTGCGTGACAAGGCAGCACGGTACCTCGAGACCACAGCGGTGGACGATATATATATATATATATATATATACAGGGTGATTCAAAAGATTGCGCACAAATTTCAGGAGCTTATACGGGGGTCGAAATACAACTTTTGATTAGTAAATTATGGTCTGAAAAGTAATCCTGGGCCAGTACAAGCCATGGAATATCTGGATGGACAAGAAAGTATTTTGACATAAGCAAGTGTAAATTTATACATCAATTTGATTTTACAACAATAGATGTTTTTAATGCCTACCACCACATTGAATACAGGCATGCTCTTCCGCATGAGCAATAACTTGCTCTTCCATAGCTATTGTTGGAATCGTACATGGCCGGCCTACATGATTCCATGAACGCAAGGAACCTGTCTCCTGAATCGACGTTGAACGTTTTGAAACATTCGAGGATGTGGCTGACGTCTGTTTGGAAAATGTGCGCTATACAGGTCTTGATCTTCGCGTGCATTACAATTTGGTTTACCATACGTAAAATGCATGTCTCAAAGTTCTGACGTGTATTCCATTCCACAAAAAAACACAAATCTTCAAATATAATGCTGTAGAGGACCTCAACAATACACTGCAGATACCATACTGAAATGAAAAAAATCTACAGAACGCACGAATTACTATCAGATATGAACAGAAGAGTACACAAGTACTGTACTGTACTAAACGGTTTGACAACAGACGGAACCTCTTCATAAATTCATATAAAGTAGTGTAACGAACCCAGTGCCTCTCTGAAAAGTACGGTTAGACCCGCATTGAAGTTACGGACTTTTCCAGGCTTGTATTGATCCAGGATTACTTTCCAGACCATAAGTTACTAATCAAAAGTTGTATTTCGACCCTTCTACAAGCTACTGAAATTTGTGAGCAACCTTTCCAATCACTCTGTATGTATGTATATATATATATATATATATATATATATATATATATATATATAATGATTCATTTTAATTAATGGAGTAATTCATGTAAGGTTTTATATGGCTGTAAGGTTTTATATGGGCTTCAATGAGTCTATACTTTTGAGTTAATGTCAACACCTGTTAATATAACTATTTCACACTTTTGTTTATAACTATTCCGTCTAAAACTGTATATATTATTGACACTATATGTATTGGTTGTCATTCAATTTGGATGAAATTTCCGTAAAAGTGTAGAAGCCACATGTGTATTGAATATTGGTGATGCAATTATCACGTACCTATTCCCTTTGGTATCATTAACAACATGTCACTTGCTATCTACTATTCTTCCTATAAAATTCTCTCAATTCAATCAACAGTAAATCATTTACAGATTAAAGTCGCATCTCGTTTAATGAAAAAGTATTTATAAAACAACATTTGGATATTTTTAATGAAAATGATGCACCAAGCTTTGTAATAATCACGGACATTGGTTTCGATACACAGACAACACCATGATGAATTCAACTGATTCAAACCAGCTGCTTCTGAAAATTCAATGCTCCAAGGCACAATAATTTAAAGATTTTGGACAAAACAAAATACATAGTTACACAAGAAATATATTTACATATTTTAACTAACTCAATGGCACTATCAAACCCATAAGCTCATGGCTCTCCATGTATTCCTATCCGGAGCTAATGTTTTCTAATCACACTTCTATAATTTACTTCCCTTAAATCATGGTTAATATTATTCTTCCACCTCATTCTTGGTCTACCAACTGGACGCTTTCCTTATGGTTTTCCTACAAGAAGCTTCCATGCTCTTCTTTCATTCCCCATTAGTGCCACATGTCGTGCCCATCGCAGTCTACGAGACTTATGTTCTTGTTGCATGTGGTTTGTCCAATAAATATCATGTAGCTGCTATTAGATAGTCTTCTCCATTCGCCTGTGTGTCCATCTCTCTTTGGTCCAAAAAATTCATAACAACTTTTATTCTCTAATATTCGTAATCTTTTATCCTCCCTCAAAGTAAGAATCTATGTTTCGCATTCATATAATATAACGGAGAGAATAACAGTTGTTTATACAGTTAAACTTTTTTTAAAGAGAAGTTTGGACGACAAGAGTGCCTATAATGCATAATAGCATGCATTTCCAGAATTGAGTCCTTGTTAAAATTCTTTGTGCATCACCAGTTTTATTTGTAATTATTGTTCCTAGGTATTTGAATTCTACCCACTTCTTTAATCTTTACCTCATTTGTCATTAACTGCCCGTTTCCATTAATTAATGTATTTCTATGTGTGAACATATATTTAGTTTTATTGATGTTTACTTCTAGTCCCAATTTCTTTATGTTACTCAAGAGAGTATGGGTGTTGACCCTAGGTATCTCCTCGCTATCACCTAATATCATCAGCATAAACATCTTATTAATACCATTGGGTTGTAGGCCTTCGTCACCCTCTAAAGATTTGATGGCATGCTCTAGTTAAAAATTGAAGAGTAGACATATTTTAATTACATATACCTTTTTATGCGCTCTGATGTTTACGTAAGCTGGTCACTGTAGAGATCAACAGCACTGTTATTACATGATAACTATTTTAAGTTTTAGTAGTTATCGTGCTCACAGAAGATTGTGTTCAAGCCCATCTCACATAGTTTTTCTTCTATGAAAACATGGCGGGTTATTTTTTCATTACCTGTAAGTAAAACTGTTTATTTTATTGTTTTACAGGATGTCTTAATGTAGTGAGGTCTGGTCTGGTCGATTCGGAAATATTTTGTGAAATTTTCGTCTTATTATAGCATCCATAATCATCATCATTACAGTCCATTCACAAATTTAGGCCATTTGTTGACCTGTTTCGGCATCAATACAAATAGCATCCAAAGTATTTTGAGTGGACGTCATGGTCTTCTTCTTCCTGCAGGTACATACCTTAATATATGCTTGGGCATCCTCTGATCCTCCTTTTGTGAACGTGTTGCATCCATTTCGACTTATAATCAGAAATTTTGTTTTATTAAGGTTCCATGTGTAATTCTTCTTAGACTTTTCATTTTTTAATGATCTAGTAGTGTGTATCCAGCTGACCTTCGAAGATATATCATTTCGGCAGATCTAGGTCTCAGTATGTCCTGTTTCAATGTCGATATTTCACTACCATAGAAAATAAATGGACGAGCCAGAGTTTTACATACTTTTAATCTTGAATGTTTTTGGACTAACTGGCTTGATAAAATTTATTAACCCTAAGATCCTTAAAAATATTATATTTTTGTATTTTATAATAATTTTATATAAATACGCTCGTTTGGACAATTATATAGGATCAGTGATCCGGCTTTTTCGATGAGCCATTTTAATATATTTATATACTTTAACAACTAGCTTATTCCGATAGCTTTTTTCTATACTTTGTCGTGTTGATAAATTGCTGCCTTAGCTGAGACTTGTCCCATGTAATTTTAAGTTAACAGAGAAGAAATGTAATATATTCATATCCTATTTTTTTGCAGTCTGCTAAGGGTAATTAAATGATCATATCAGTAAAAAGTTAACAGTAATTCTATTTCTACGAACGACGTTTGAAACAGAGATAAATGTCTTTTTAGCCACATTTATATTAAAAATTTAATTTTTGTGAAACAATGCATGGTTTGTTGCATTCAATGAACCACGTTGAGTCTCAGTGGTATTATATTGTGTTGTCTGTAACTAACATCTAACTGAAAGAAATAGCATACTCTATTAGCTTTCTGTTGTTTAATTCTAAGTATAAAACATTTTTTTCAATCGATATTTTAAATTTAATGCTTTGCAAAAAAAAAACTGTTAATAGATTTTAATTAACTTTAGTAGTCAAAATATGGGCTCCAGATGCTAATATTTTATGCTTATCATTTTTACCAAAATGTATAGCTTTTATCTTGCAATACCTGCTTATAGGCAAAAAAATCCATGAATATTAATTATAAGATGACTCACATGGTAGCGTTTAATACTCATATTCCAGAGATCCCAAATTTATTTCGCGTTGCCAACCAACTGAATTTTTAAACTTTTTTCTCAGACATCAAAACAAATGTTTGGTTAACATTTCTGAATATATTTTAACATTATTGCTATCTTGAAACATTACTAACATAAAATCAGTAGACTTCCTCAGAAATCACACGACAAAATGACAAATATGTGAATAGAACCTCACAACCTGTTGGAAAAACTTGAATATCCTGCACGTGGTATGACACGATGGTAAAACATCTGTAAATAAGTGAAAATGAAATAACACATTAAAAGAATAAATGGTTCATTGCAAACTTGAGTATATTATTTGAACTACTAATCATGGACTTTTCCCATTCTTAATTTTATTTTTAATTTATCAATTGTTATTTTACGTACATTATTCATTTATAGTAAATGTTTGTATTTTGGACTCTTGTAATCATTCTTTGTGGAGTAAATTTTTTTTCATAATTAATATTTTTGACTTTTAAATTTGTAAGAATCTATGTATCTTTAAACGCTGGAATATCCATTTATTTAACGCTGCCTGTGTGATTTTTGTCCACCACCGTGGTCGAGTAATCTATGGCATCGTGCCTTGGAATAGAGCAACGGATATGCATAGGTTCGAGTCTCCTATGAACGCTGTAATTTTATTATGGAATTTTGACTGGGACTGGTAAAACATATTATATAATTGAAATGGGCAGCTAATGACAAAGAGGGAAATTTTGAAGAAATCGCTGAATTCAAATATCTATTAACAATAATCACAAATAGGGTTGAGATGCACAAATAAAACAAGGCTCAATTGTGGAAATGCATGCTATTATGCATTACTAAGACTCTTGATGTCCCAACTCCTTTGAAAAAAACGTCAAACTGAAAATATATAAAACTGTTATTCTACCAGTTATATTATATGGATGCGAAACATGGACTCTTACTTTAAGGGAGGAATGGATGTTACGAGTAATTGAGAATAAAGTTCATAGGAAAATTTTCGGACGAAAGGCAGATGAACAGACAGGTGAATGGAGAATACCGAAGGTGAATTACGTGGTCTTTATAAGACTCCAGATATAATAAGAAAAGTTGAGTCTTGTAGACTGCGACGGAAAGGACATGTGGCACGATGGGTAATCAAAAAAATGTATGGAGGCTTCTGTTAGGAAGACCAGAGGGAAAACGCCCAGTTGGTAGACCAAGAATGAGATGGGATAATAACATTAACCGGGATTTGAGGGATGTAGAATATAAGGGTATGATTGGAAAACAATAGCTCAGGATAGGTATGGTTGGAGAGCTTATGTCTGCACGGCGAGGACCCTACGGTTTCGATAGTGCCAGTGAGTTAATTAGTTAGTTAGGTAGTTAGTATGGGACTGTTAACAACCCAACATGGGACATATTTGGACAATTGCAATAATTAGCGGCTCCAAGTTGAGGAAATCACTTCTAATTGCTGGGAGATCCAACATATTAGCAGCATATCATCTCTGTACTGGCTGATGATCGTACATCTCTGTGATTGACACATGTAGATGTGAAGCTGACAACCGGTTGGTAAACCAAAGGCCTTCTAGGCCTTTCGCGCCATTGATGTGATCTTTAGGTGAGTATCTATGATAAATTCTAGAGTTTATAAATTAAGAACTTCACCAAAGTGAGTTCGGTTTGAACATACAGAATAGAATAGAAAACCGAATAAATTTTATTCACAAATAAATGTTGTACACAGTACTGACACCCGAATGAGCAAGTGCTCGTGCTCGGATTCAGTTCAGTCACAGAATTAATAAATGCAGAAAATGTACAAAACAAAGTTTTAGTTAAACGGAGATGAAAAACAGAACATATAACTTTTGGAGCAAGTTTCAAGATATAAAATAAATTATGATATATAAAAAATAAGAAATATAAATACGGGGAGAAAAAATAGAATAGATCAATAACAAACTAAAAATTGTAATTACATACATTAGGAAATAAAATAAACCAAAATATATATGGAAGAAAGTTTCAAAATATGAAACGCACTCTGACACACAAAGAGTTAATGCAAACCAGAATGAAATAAACTATATATATATAATAGATTGTTACCAAACTGAAGAAAGTAATTATATAGATTACAAAATAATAATAGCAGTATAAATTAAATAGTTAACTACATACTTATAATTAAAAACTATTTAAATAACTAATTTAATTACTTTCTTAAATCTGCTCTGTGTTTACTGTTCTTTGCTCTGGTTTGAATAAAATTAATTCATTGTATAATCTGGGTCATTATATATATATATATACACACACATATAATATATATATATACATACACACACACATACACATATATATACTGTGTTTAGACCCAGCAGTTATACAGAGTGAAAATTATTTAAACCGACAAACTCTGGGAGGTTGTAGGGGACACCAAAACAAATATTTTCCCTAATGCCATTTTACCTATGATGATTATTTAAACCGGTAGAGGGCGTATTACGCTCTTCAGTTGTCATGACTGCAACTGCTGTTGATGGTAAGAATTGTTTTGTCCACCAGTGTAATAGTGAATTGTATCTGTTTACTAATGGAGCGATACACCTGGAGTCAGTATATTGATATGTGTGGACCGGTGTTGTTGGGGACTGTTTAATTGGGGCATATCTCCTACCTAGGCTATTAAAAGGCAGGCACTATTACAATTTTCTCGCCAGAGCATTGCCAGAATTGCTGGAAGACGTCCCGCTCCCTACAAGACAACGCATGTGGTTCCAACATGACGGGGCGCCGGCACATTTCAGTCGTCGTATGCGTCGATTCTTGAACCAACGGTTTTCTGAAAAGTTGATTGGCAGAGGTGGTCCTGTACCATGGCCTGCTCGATCTTCAGATATGACCCCTTTGGATTTTTTTGTGTGGGGAGAGATGCGTAACCTTGTTTACACAACTCCTGTTGCATCAGAAAAGGATCTGGTTGCCCGGATAGTAGCAGCAGCAATAGCAATTAACGATACTCCTGGAGTTTTTTTCCCGTGTTAGAACATGATCCGCCGGTGTAACCTTTGTTTACATGTCAATGGAGGCATTTTGAACCTCTACTGTAACTTAAGTAATTGCGTTGTGTTAATGTGTTGTCCCTTGGTAATAAAAAATGCAAAAGTGTTTGTTGATTTAATTAATTTGCCGCCAGAGGAATCTTCCTCTACCGGTTTAAATAATCCTCATAGGAAAAAATGACATTAGGGAAAAATATTTGTTTTTGTGTCCCCTACACCTCCCAGAGTTTGTCGGTTTAAATAATTTCCATTCTGTATAGAATGGTACATGTAGCAAAAAATTAGTATTTTGTCTGGTGCTGTAAAAGTGTGGATTTGACATATTATCTCTAAATTCGTTTTTATTTTTTGGAAATAAGTAAATAATAGGCTTATATGTTTGAACATTTATTCAATATGTAACACACAGAATTCTAGGTAAATTAAATGTAAAATAATCTAAAAGTTTGTGCGGTTTTGGTGTAATGTTAGGGGAGAAAATATATAATTTGCAATTCTACCCCAACATAACATTCCGTACCGGATATTCGATTTAACCAGACTAAGTAAAGAGTACGCAATACACAAACTGATGAATAAGAATTGTGAACCTGTTGATAGTATTACTTAACAGACGCACAACAAGGAAATATATTTGCCGTGTCTTTTATATGTTAGTCTATTAAAATACCTATGTATATTTTTCTTGTCTTGTATTTTATAGTATGAACATGTGCAATTTGCTCTATTATAATTATGAAGACCCATAGTAACATTAGCCTACCGCTGTGGTCTCGAGGTAGCGTGCTGCCTTGTCACGCAGCGGGCACGGGTTCGATCCCCGGTCGGGGAAGTTTTTCTGGGTGAGGTTTTTATCGGGGTTCTTCCTCACCTGTAACACAAATGTCAGGAAAATTTTAAGGCCCGAACGGTCCCTGAAATCATATGGCCATCATCACCATCATCATCATCATCATCATTATCATTATCATCATCATCCTTCACCGGTGTGGAAAGCAACGGGAAGCTACCAAACCTACAATTCCCTAGTAAAGCTGCAAACATAGCATGAAAATGCTATGATTGCAGTGAAGGACCTACCCTCGGGCAGAATTACTATAACGTTGAGACTGGAATTTGAATTAAATTCATATATACCATGTGATGTCGACGAAAACGAGATAATGCAGTTGTAGACTTAGAGATATTCAAATAAAGTAAATATAAGATTACCCATTCTTAATTACACTGAGTTCTTTATTAGCATTTTTACGGTTTTTTTTTTCCAGATCGAGTCGCAAAATATGTTAACAGTTTTATCGGCATTGGATTGTATAGAACAGGGAAATGTTTTAATTTTAAGTAAATTATTAATATATAACTCATGGAGGAATATAAAAACAGGGGATTAACTTTAAGTTCAATAAACAATTATCATCTACAATACAAGTGGATGGAGGTTCGGAGATTGAAAATGAGAAAATTAATGCAGTCAAATTAAAATATTTGGGATCAATATTAGTCTCAAAAGGAACAATTGTGAGATAAACAAAATATTAAGTGAAGGAAGGAAAACAATTGGAATGTTAAATTCGGTGCTGCGGAGTAGAAACATTCTGAGCAAAACTAGAAAACGTATTTATATTTAATTGGTGAAGAGTATACTCTTGTATGGTGAGAAAACGTGGACAATTAAGCGCAGAGCAAGCATACAAACTCGCTATTCGTGACAGATACGAACTTTTGGAGGAGGGATTTTAGAAATTCAAGAAGAGACTAAAGTAGAAATACTAAAACCAGAGAAATAGTGCATGTTCAAAGATATATTCTGCAAGTTATTGAAGAAAGAAGACTGGGATGGTTTGGCCACGTAATGTGGATGTTAGATGATATTAAATTTTGAAGCAGAGAGCAACAGAAGGAAGGGGAGACAAAAATAAAAGTGGAATCAAGGATTGTATAGGAGTATGGTGTCGAGAGGAAGAATAGAGAGTGATGTAGAGAATGGGATTTATGTTAGAGTAAAATTTAGAATGAATTGTAGGAAAACTATTATATTATATGTTGATTAAATAAAAACAATCCAAAAAAGAATAATAGAGACTAAGAAAGTTCTTGGAATATTAATTATAATTTATGGAGTAGGAATATAATCAAGAGGACTAAATTATTAATATATAACGCAATTGTGAAGAGTATTTTATTATATGGTGCGGAAACATGGACGGTGAAGCAAAAACACAGAAATAAATTATTAGTCACAGAAATTGATTTTTTAGGAAGTTCGGCAAGAATATCAAAATTAGATAAAATAAAAAAATAATACAACAAGATAAATAATTAATGCAGAAAAGGATATTGTACACATATAAAACTATTATTCTACCAGTTATATTATATGGGTGCGAAACATGGACTCTTACTTTAAGGGAGGAAAGCAGATTACAGGTAATTGAGAATAAAGTACTTAGGAAAATGTTTGGACCAAAGAGAGATGAACAGACAGGTGAATGGAGAAGACTACATAACAATGAACTACGTGGTCTTTATAGGAAGCCAGATATAATAAGAACAGTCAAGTCTCGTAGACTGCGATGGGCAGGACATGTTGCACGTATGGGGAATGAAAGACTTTCATGGAAGCTTCTTGTAGGAAAGCCAGAGGGAAAACGCCCAGTTGGTAGACCAAGAATGAGGTGGGAGAATAACATTAACTAAGATTTGAGGGAAGTAGATTATACAGGGAATGATTGGAAAGGATTAGCTCAGGATAGGGATGTATGGAGAGCTTATGTCCGCGCGGCCATGAACCTACGGGTTCGATAGTGCCAGTGAGTAAGTAAGTAAGTAAGGATATTGTACAAGAGATTGAAGAAATTCAACTAAGATGGTATGGATATATAATGAGAAGAAGGGACACAGAAACAAACAAAGAAGTATTGAAATTGATACCTGCTGGAAAAGGGAGACGTGGTAGATCAAAGCCAACGTTGATAAAGGGAATTCAAGACAACATGAAAAAGAGAAATATGATGGAAGCAGACATGCAAGACCGGAAAGTGTGGAAGAAAAAAAATGTATATTTTGGTTGAGGATACCTGTGTAAATAACAGAAACAATCCTGTAATAAAAAAATAAAAATAAGACTTAGAGTTATGTGATTTTCATATTTATTAAGATACAAAATCGTAACTGCTGTTTCAGTACTTCGTACCTTCTTCAGATGAATCTCATCATGATTACAAATTAATTTTGTTATTATATGTTACCTATATATATATATATATATATATATATATAATAAAATTAATTTGTAATCATGATATAATTCATCTGAAGAAGTTACAAAGTACTGAAACAGCAGTTACGATTTTGTATCTTAATAAATACGAAAATCACATAAAACTCTAAGTCTTATTTTTATTTAATTAACATAAAAATGGATTTTCATCAAGTAAACGCCAAATAAATTGATTATTATATTATAGAGATCGGCCGCGGTGGACTAGTGGTTATGCTCCTTGCCTCTGGTCCCGAGGGTCGCGGGTTAAACCCGATCGTTGTCGATGGATTTTTTAGGATGGAAAAATCCAAGGAGCAAGTCCTCCGGGAGGGACTTTAAGCCGTGGGTCCCGAGTCTGAAGATTTTCAGGCTCGTAAAAGATCCTTAAGCCTGAATGAAAAGGCCTCTAAGCAAAATTTACCGAATTTTCCCGTCTTAGTACTACCTTGGTTTCCTAGATGTCAGTAAGAGGCGGAACGCTGACCACGGACCACTCAAGTGACATCTATACGAAAACAAGTGTAACTAAATTAGTATGGTTCAAATTCTTCCCTGTAGGGGGAGAGCGCCTAAATCTCTGTTAAGGGAAACATGGGTTTACAAGAAGATATTATAGAGAAATTTCTAATGAAAAATAAGAAAATTAATATATATTGAAATTAAAGTTGTACCTATGGAAATATTATTCAATTTTGATATTAATAGTATACTTCATAAGAGTGAGAGTTCAGAACTTAGTTATCCAGAATGAGTGCAAAATGATAGTCATCACTTAAAATACTAATGCTTTATTTTAAGAAACACATTGGAAAAGGTGTATGTTTAATATTAAGTCACTTGGTGCAATAAGAGACAAGCAGTTTTATGCGGGGCGACACTCTGTCAACTTGTACACTTGGGTAAAGTGAATTCTCAAACATTTCGTTCCTACAGAGGATGAAAAGATTTTATCCGTGAACTTTTCCAACTTGGAAACATTTCTGTTTTCTCTCAGATCCTATAGAGACTTTTTATATAAGTTTTCGACCGGATTTGCTTCTTTCCTTATTTATTTATTTTTTCCTATTTGTTTCATTTATCTTTCCTTCCAGGCGACATTTTGCTCCACGTTTTTCCTTCCAATATGCGGTATTTTTCTGGCCATCTACATTTGTATTATCTATGTTTCATTTCTTATGACCCCCTTTTTAACTCGTTTATCTTTATCTTTACCTTCCATTCTACTTTAAATGAATCATTTATTTCGACTTTCTTCATTCCTTATTACTGTATATTGAGCTATTATAGTTCACTAATGGAGAGAGTGAGAAAGAGAAATAAGTGAGAAGGAATAAGAAAGAATAGGGCTGCTCTCTTTCTCTCTCTCTCAATATATATATTTGTTGTTGTTTGAATTATTTTTATTCAAGCTTGTTTAGTATTTCATTTAATTTCAGCAATTACGTCAAAGTTACATAAATATCAAAATTGTTTTCCGAACGCAAGGTGAAGAATTTATAGTGCAGAGTGTGAGGTCTCAATTAGATAGAGAGAAGAAACTAAGCTATTGGTGAGTAGTTGTCTATAAACCCGCGTTAATCTACCATGAAATAATCAACTCTCTTTAGAATTAATATTAGTTATAATATATTAAGAACTTCTTGTAGAATTACTTCGTGTTGTTGATTTATTACACATACATTAAAAAATAACTGAAAATTCCAAGTACAAAAGCATATTCTTCAAATCAATAACAACATTAAAATAAAAAGAGATTTAGATTTTTTATTCATATTTAAAAAGCTTGTAATTACAATTTATATAGTATTGTTTTCAAGCTATTTACAAATGCAATTCCATAAACGGAGCAACCATTACACATTAATCAGGCCTATAGTCACGTATGATTAACAAATTTAGTGTCAAAAAAATATGGTAAAGATATTATGATTTCAACATGGGAATCTATGAGAATTTACGGCCAAATTAAAGAAAGCGTTTGGAGAATATCATATTAATAACTAGTAGAAATATATGGTAAACCAATTGTCTTCTTCTTCTTCCTTCCTTCCAAGTATTAGGGCAAGGCCTGTTACGATCCTATAGAAAATTTTCCCTCCAGCGTTTCATAGGACGGCCCAGTGATCTTCGTCCTCTTGGTATATAATTATAAACAGCTTTGGGGAACCGATTTGAACTCATTCTTTCAAGATGGTGTTTCCAATTTAGTTGGCACTGTTTAATATATTCCAAAATTGGCGTGGTCTTCAATCTTTTAAGATATCGGTGTTCCTTTTCCGATCCCATCTGGTGTAACCCGCTGTTCTGCGCATGAATCTCATTTCACAACCGTTATTCTGCTTTCATGTTGTCTTTTTAGTGTCCATGCTTCACTACCATAGGTCAACACTGGTCTAGCCAAAGTGTTATATAAACGTAATCTGGTGTTTTTTTGTACAAGGGATGGTTTCATAACTTGATTAATAATTCCTAAACTTTTATTATAACTAGTAATTTTTTCAGGGATATCTTTTTCATCCCAGACAGAGAGATAATATCCAAGGTATTTAAATTGATTAGATCTCTCTAAAATTTTAATTGTAATAGCAGGAATTGGAAGTAAAAGGGTATGTATGTATAAACGCAATACGTTCCGCAGTTTCTTAACCATGTGATTAGCACATCTCTTGTAGGCAACTAAGTTACTACTAGGATGGATGGAGACTTATATAGGAATAATATTCAAATTGGAATGGATGTTTTTGAAAGAACAAATATCTCAACTATTTAGAAACTATAATCGCCGAAAATAACATTATTATAGTAACTGCAAATACAACTAAGATTGTGATCTCACATTGAAACCAATTTTGGTGGAAATTATTATGCCATATCTCTTTTCTAGTTCTCAGTTTTCATGTTCATCACATAAACACTATGTAAGTGTTATTAATTAACACCCATATAAATACTATTATCGCGTACTAAATTTTATTGTTATACACATATTTTTGATCCTATAATTATCACTTTTTTAGTTATTGCTGCTTTTTTTTAAATTCTATAAATGGAAATGCTGCTGTACACATGTTTCTTGTATTTGGACCGAACCACTTGTTGAGCTACAGCTATTTGGACATGTATGTAAACTATGTACAAATAAATAAAGTGTTAATAAGTCAATTTCATAAATAAATATATGAAAAATAAATTAAATCTTACGTACAAAACAAAAGCTTTAGGTGATATGATAACAAGCTAATTATTTTTCAAGTAAAGTTAAATGACAAATATATACATGAAGTTATAAATTAGAATGTACCTGTTGGCATGTACACACACACACACACACACACACACACACACACACACACACACACACACACACACACACACACACACACACACACACACACACACACACACACACAACAAAACACACACACACATACAAAAACACACACACACAAAAAACACACACACACGCAAAAACACACACACACACGCAAAAACACACACACGCAAAAACACACACACGCAAAAACACACACACGCAAAAACACACACACGCAAAAACACACACACACAAAAACACACACACACAAAAACACACACACACAAAAACACACACACACAAAAACACACACACACAACAAAAACACACACAAAACAACACAACACAAAAACACACACACACAAAAACACACACACAACAAAAACACACACACACAACAAAAACACACACACACACAAAAAACACACACACAAAAAAACACACACACAAAAACACACACACAAAAACACACACACACACAAAAAACACACACACACCAAAAAACACACACACACACAAAAACACACAAAAACACACACACACACAAACACACACACACAAACACACACACACACAAAAACACACACACACACACAAAAACACACACACACACAAACACACACAAAAACACACACACAAAACACACACACACACACACAAAAACACACACACACAAAAACACACACACAAACACACACACACACACACAAACACACACACAAAAACACACACACAAAAACACACACACAAAACACACACACACAAAACACACACACAAACACACACACACAAACACACACACACACAAAACACACACACACACAAAAACACACACACACAAAAACACCACACACACAAAAAACACACACACACACAAAACACACACACACACAAAAAAAAACACACACACACACAAACACACACACACAAAAACACACACACACACAAAAACACACACAAAAACACACACACACACAAAACACACACACAAAAACACACACACATACAAAAACACACACACACCAAAACACACACACAAAAAAGAACACACGCACGCACACATACGCACGCACGCACGCACGCACGCTGGCACGTACACACACGCACGTACGCACACGCACGCACACACACACACATATATATATGATAACATATATATATATATATATATATATATGTGACATAAGAAAAATAAATGCCTGGACGGGATTCGAACCCGGAACTGTGGGTCGGTACCCCAGCGTGTTATCCATTACACCACCAGGCGAATCCAATTCAAACACTTATTTTTCTTTTATATATTTCCCCCCACCCCCATTATTACTAGATGTCGCGAGAACTCGGTCTTCACTGCCACCTAGTAGCTGACTATAACAAGTAAGGAAATTAAAGAGAATATTTTTACTTTATAGCAGTGACGCTTTATCGATGTTATATATATATATATACAGGATGGAAGAACGTTACCAACAAACTATCACTAGTATGTTCAGAAATATTTCATGAGTGCTTTGATATAAGGAACCATGATCAGGTTAGTTACTGCTAGAAATGAAACTTCTCTTTCCAATGACATGAGGTTGACCTAGCCTGAACCATACAGTATAGATCACTGTGAACTCTGAACAGCGGTCAGATATAAACAAGAGCAAGATTCAGACTTACAAAGAATACTTCGGTGGAATGCAAAAGTTGCGCACTGACTATTCGGAATATTTGGAGTGAAATGTATCTAATGTAAAGTGGTTATTCTAAACTGTTGCTGTAAACACAGACGGTATCTACTAGGATCAAGCTTACTCTATATCAAGCTGTGATCCGCAGCATGTTGCTGTATGGATGTGAAACCTGGAGTATCCTCGCGGCTTGTCATAAAAGAAAAGTCCAAATAATACAAAACAAATGTTTAAAAATCATGTATTCGGCACCGCCGTATACGAGGATAGCCGAGCTCCACAATCTAGCACAGATGCCCTATATTGGTGACACAATTGAGGAAAAAATCGATGATATGTTTCATCTTATCAAAAATTATGATAACCCAATTGTGCGCAATATAGGGCGTATGCTACAGCGACGTGCTGTACACCGACAAATATTTACCAGGACCCCTGATGATGGTCCACCACTGTGAGATGTAGGCTGTATTTTAGCCTAGAGTAATGTGGCTCACTCAGCGTCGCTGGCTTTCGGACTCTCTGCTTGTCCAGCGGCGCGGTTTACGACGCCCTGCTCTGGTGAGAAACCATCCTCATCTCACCCATGACTTGTATAGTACTTCCAATGGAACCAAAACGCCGCGTAACACGCGATAGGCTAAGTGATAAAAACCCCATAAAGAACAATACTATGGAATTTGGCCACCAAGGGACCTGAAAAGGATCCCAGAGATAAGCGGCACACTGGGCAATGCTGGTCGTTGCCAAAACTCAGTCAGTCACAGACGGGACAGAAAACTATTCTAACCCCGTTCCCTCTGACGTCATGTAAAGTAGTCGCATGAACCATACGCTGCTATCGTGTTTACGAAGGAGTTGTTCCTTTCTACTTATTACAGAATAATGTTGATATGTCAGACATGTAGAATATACCCTCTGGATCGATACAAGGTGTGTTCTGCTAGGTTACAAATAAACATTGAAAATTAATATATAAAAGTATTGTTTTCCGGTTTTCCAATTTAAATCGTCTTTAGCTATTGCTATTCTCTGTTTGACTTATTCCATGAAATTTATGTTGAGGATTATAATGCAACCGAGTTATCTGTATTTGTATAAAATCATAACATTAAATTAACTTTTGACATTAAGGAATATTTTCCCTCTTTTTTCAACATGTCTGCCACTTTTACCTTATTGTGTGTGATATTTAATTGACAGTGTTAGTAAAGTGTAAAAAAATAGCCAGTATATTTTGTGCTGAATTGTTGTCACTCACAAAACACAAATCAACTAAACACTTTATAGACCTTTCCTAAAAAATTGCAGAGTCAATCTCTCCACGAGATTAAAAAAATAGTGATGAATTGTCGACTGATATACATGTCACGTGACATTTGGAAATGTGCAAAATTTAATATATGGAAGTGATTTACATATGTCATCACCACGCATATTGTGCTTGTTCTATTTTGTGGTTATTGTCTTTTTTTCACTTTTTTATAAACATGAAGCAAAAAGCAATTACGTCATAATCTATCGAGGGATATTGATAACATGCGTCCAATCAGAAGGTATCAAATTGCTTTCTCATCTGTCTTGTTGGTTTGTGGGTACGAATATCACAAAGAATATATAGACGTTTCGTGTGAGAAAAAAAAATAATTTTACCACTTCTTTTCGAGGGAGAAGAAAGTCTATCTATTCCAATGTTACAAATATTTTAGACACAATAAAGAACCAAACCATATTGTCCATTTTCAAAATCTATACCGGTAGTAGAAATAGTTAATTCATTATTTATCAGACCCTACAATTAAACCCCAATAGCAGAAATAGTTGAATTTTTCTTTGTAGTGTATATCTATCACAACCCATTTTATAACAGTCCAAAAAACATGATACTTGTATTAAAAAATAAACAATACATTATTCAATTACAGTGAAAGCTTCATATCCGTGGTTTAAAAATTTGAGATACAATTCCTGTATTCGCGGCTAAAAATTTCTTAATTCGCGGATCTAGTCGGTATATTAGAAGCATTAATATCTTTTATTAACCACCGGCAACTTTTTTTACTGCAGGCTCGTGCCAAGGCAGCTTTTATAAAAGAACGATTCAAACGAAATGGACAAATTAATATCAAAGTAATACAAGTCTTATTGTTACTAAGCCTAAAGTTCGTCGTTAAAAGCCACCGCTGCTGTAATTCACGTACCGCTATGTCCTTTGATAAATGTCGCCCTCGCAACGATCGTGTCTTATTGTTTCAACTTGTCATCCGTTGCAATAATTTAGATTGAACAGCATGCATTTCTTCTGCTTTGTTGCCAATTTATAATATAGAGTAAAAGGAAAGAAAATTAGTTCCGAAAGAGAAAAAAAAGTAGTGTTACCGCTTAAAATAAAAATATAAATATTTGACTGTTTACGTGTTGGCGAGTCGTTTGCATCCATATCACGCTGTTTCGATATCAATGAATCAACTGTACGATTCATCAAGGAATCCGAAGACAAGGAATTTTATCGCTGAATCACAGCTAAATATCAATCTGAATTGAAAAACCTTTTAAAAGCGGCAAAACAGGAAAAATATTACGAAGTTCTTAAGGCCTTGCCTAAATTGTTCAATTAATTTTATTTTGATAATGATTATTTTATTTCGGAACTTTGATACATATTCCCTATATACCCATAGAAATTGCCATTCCATATTCCGCGGTTTCTGTATTCGCGGCATATTTGTGAAACATATATCCCACGAATAAGGAGCCTTTACTGTATAAATAAACCGGACACTGTGGCTTCCTTATATCAAAACACATGTAAAACATCCTGAACAACCTTTGAACGTTTGTCACGAGAGTTTTGTACACCCTGTACAGGGTTATTATGATACTCCAAGCGCGATGTGCCTAGAAGGCCCTTGGCCTACCAGCCGGCTGCTGGTCTCACGTCTACATGTGTTAATCACAGAGTTAGACGATCATAAACCAGTGTAGGGGCGACATGTGGTCAGCATGTCGGATCCTCCAGCCGTTATAGCTGGTCTTTTCAACCTGGAGTCGCTACTTATTGTAGCTACCCAAACTCCTCACGATGTTGGGTGGGCACCGGTCCCATACTGGCCCAAGTTTCATGAGAAAATGTCTTCCCCATGGGGACTCGAACCAGCGCAAGTCCCCTAGCTCTGCGCCAAGATATCTTGCCTTAACCACTCGGCTAGGGCGCGGGAGGCACCAAGTATAAAAGGCAATTAAAATATAACTGATTGATTATATCCAATATGATTGATTTCTAATAATTAAAAATAAAAATAAATAAAAATGGAAGTTATGAAGAGGAAATAAGAAATAGAAATAATAAAGGAACATTTGCAAATGCTTCCCTCAATGGAATGTGATATAAAAAATATAAGTAATACAAATAAAATAAATATATATCATATAATTATTATAAGTATCATTACTTATGGAGCAGAACTTGGCCATTAACAACAAAAACAAAGAAGTATCTTTTGGTAAAGGAAATTAATTTTTTACGAAGGGCAGCAAGAATTTCAAGAAAAGAAAAAAATGGAAACTCAGTTATAAGGGAGAAAATGAAGATTGAAAACACTACAGTTTTTGGATTATATTAAAACTCAGCAAATAATATGCTACAGACATGTCCAGCGAATGGAAGTCACCCGGAACCTTTATAGATACTATAATAATTATACCTATATTATAGAAACATTTTACGAGGATCGGCTACCAAAATGTGTTTTGGAATGGAAACCTTAGGGAAGACGAGGCAGAGGAAGACCAAAAACCTCCTGGAGTCATGGCATATATTTACACATGAAGGAGAAACATCTATAGCCAGGAGATTGGATGGACCGACAAAATTGGCTATTAGGAATCGGACGATGCCAAAGACATTTATCAACCGGTGTTCTATCTATCTAAATAATTAATTAAAAGCGTTAATATAACTATTATTAAAGAATAGGTGCTTGTGAACGTCTGAATTTGAAATTCCCGGATTGAAATCTACTCGGGATCCATGGATTTTTAAGGACGTAGAAATCGAATACGACTTCCCTGCGGAAAATAAGTACAGTCACGAGTTCAAGTCGTAGTTTTACTGAACGTAAAAGAACTTTAAGCCTAAAATGCATCTGATCATATTTTCGGCCCTTTTAACTTCATATTTGCATTGATACGCTCATGACTTGACTTAATAAAGAGCATCGTAAACTAAAATATTGACGTGCACTCTAATACATTTATGTACTTAGATACATAACAAATAAAATAACAATTGAAAAGAAAATGCGTATAAATGATTTTCTGAATTAGATGAAAGTACAGTATAGTAACAATTATTATTTACATACGTTTGTAAATTTTATATCGAATCTTCTTCTTCATCCAACCAAGTCTTAGGCCTATAGGCCTGTCACGATCTCACTGATGAGTTTTGTATCCAGAGTTTCCTTTGAGGGCTCAAAGATCTCTTCACTGTTGGACAATAACAAAGCCCTGGCCTTGGGAACTCTATATGAACTCATTTGTCGCAAATGATTCATCCAGTTGTTCTGGTATCTATCTATGTAGGATATTCAATAACCGGTTCTAAACGTAATTCCTTCAAGATATCATCATTGCCTTCGTGATCCCATTTGGTATATCCTGCTGTATATCTCAAGAATCTCATTTCACTAGAAGTTATCTTGCTCTCTTTTTCCTTTCCTCGAAATCCATGCCTCACTGCCGTAGCAAAGTGCAGGTTTTGCCAAGGTTTTGTATAACCGTATTCTGATATTTGTCTGAACTAGCGAAGGTTTCATTATTAAATTTATTATTCCCATGGTTTTATTAAAATTACTAATTTTATTTGCTATATCTACTTCATACTTTATATCGAATCTATTGCATTATATGCCACAACTAGTATATTATGTCCAATGTTCTATGAATTCAAGCGTATTGTGTAAATTGCACAGATGCAGTAATGCTTAATGAGTTATGAAATGATGATTAATGATAAAATGGATTGTGGCAATAGTAATTAATACTGAGAAGAAGGCACAATAAAAACAGCAACCAAATTGCTATTATCGAGTTTTTAATATGGAATTTCTCGAGTATGAATTTCAAATAGAGAAATAACTGTAGTTTTATTAAAAATTTAAACGATTTCAGTTTCACGATGCCGTCATCGGAAATGATAATATGGTGTTAAATATGTGTGGTCTTTTCTTATCTCGATATTATTTTCGTATACTTGATTATCTTATATCATGTCGCGTCTAGTAAGTTTGTTAATTGTTTCCTGTATTCGTGTGTATCATGAAAATGCAACGAATATTAAATTTAATTGATTATGAAATTATTAAATTGTAAAACGGATCTTGATAATGGAATTCCGAACCTCATTTGCATGTTTACGGACAGAGGGAAATCATGAAAAACTTCTGTCAAATCAATCTACACTAGGATTTAAACTCGAAGCTCTTTTCCATACTTTTTATAAGCAGGTAGGTATGTATTATATCTTTAATTTAGTTCTTAAGTTAATCATGATTATATACAAATTAATATTTTTGACCATTCGTCTTTATTTATTTACCCTAGTTTAACGTCTCCCTTTATACAGGATGCTATATAATTCCCTTTACAAACTTCTAGGACTTGTAGAGTGGACTGAGTTGATAATATCTAGAATTGGAAACCATGATTGGAAACTTACCATTTCCGTGTTACAGCCGTTTGAAAACAAGCATTGCCTGAACATACGTCACGTGTCTCAACAAGTAATAGCTTCGTAATTCGTCTAAATCGAAAATTTTCCTATCGAGTATAGCGAGACTTTGTATTTAAGAAAGTCAGAAGTTTTCCAAATTTTGAAAACTGCAAACATTGATTGTGGAGGATGTATCCGGGATTATTAATGCAAGTCATGATTCAATATCCATTTTGTTTCTTTAGCTATTAATGAGTTGAATTTTTAAAACAAGTGATGTACTGTGTCACGCCTCATAATAAATTACTTGTAAAAGTGGTCGCGTTAAAAACATGTTTTCAAACGGCCGTAGCAGGGAAACGGTAAGTTTCCGGACATGATTTATAATTCTAAATATTATCAAGTCAGTCCCCTCTACAAGTGCTGGAAGTTTGTAAGGAGAAATTCGGAGCACCCTGTAGGCTACTTTCCCCACACCACATAGATTATAACAGATATGAGCTGTTGGGAGGCGATTCTAAACTCTGAATCACATTCATATTTATTTACCACACAAGGACATGGAAGGCCTTTCAGTTTGAGAGATCAGATCAGCGGTAGGGCCACCTCCGAGACAATACCAACATTTAAGACACATTATTCACTCATACATTCATATTAACAAGGCGTATTTGTTATGGAAGATTGTGATAGCCAGATGATGTTCGGAGATTATTTGGACCTTAAAGTTTCTTGACATTTGTCTTCATGTGAGGAAAAACCCTGAAGGAAATCTCATCCAGGAAATTTGTTCCGATGATACACCGAAATCGGGTCCGCTGTATCTGAAGCAACAACATTACCACTAGATATCTGCGGTACACTTATGACTATTTTATTTAACATTATTTTAAACATGTTCACTAAATCAAATCACATAGTAAAGAAGATCAAAAATCTTGAAAATATTATGTATACAGGGTATAAATTAATGAAACCGGATGAAGTTAATTTATTATAGAGGAGTTACAGACAATTAATTTCATCCCAAGGTTTCTGACAAAACGTATATGGTACTATGATCATCACTATCATCTGCCTTTCAAGTATTAGGCCCAGTGGCCCGTTACGGTCTCCCGCCATCTCCGAAAAGGTCGACCCACAGATCTTCTGCCTCGAGGAATGTAGTGAAGAATTTGTTTTGGTATTCTGTGACGATATATGGTACTATTTATATTTTAATTCTAGCTAATACCCGGCGTGCGCTGCTACACCTAATAAATTATGTGTTTTTGCATTTAGTTGAATAAGTAAAAGGAAAAATAAATTTATATCGTTATTATTTTTTGATACCCCTGCAGATTACCCGACGTTGTCCGGAGATCTACGCATCCCGATTACTTGGCATAAATGAGCTGAAAGACAAAATTCGTTATTTTGAGTTATCCATAAAAGAATACCCGCCGTGCGCTGCTATGCTTGCCCGGGAATCTACTTATCGCGATCTTATTGGCATCAAAGAAAGACAAAAATTGTTATTGTGAGTTATCCTTAAAAGATAAACATATGCTGTCGCGGACTTTTTTGTAGAGTTTTTTTTTTGAGATATTCAATTCTATGTACAATCATTTTGTGTTTTTGTTATAGTTTAGGCAGCGTAAGCCATTTAAGCTTGCGAAAAGCGACATTTTTTCACCTTTTTTCGCGACAGAAGGTGATTTTTAAGGGTGGAGGGCTTGAGCAATAAAACTCTCTTATAACCTATAACCTCCCGGGAAAATTCTGAACATTTCGCAAAAAGCCCCATGACAATCGGATGCTTGCCCGGGAATCTACATATCCTGATCTCCTTGGCATCAATGAAAGACAAAAATGTCTATTTGTGTTGTATTTAAAAGATAAACATATGCTGTCGCGGATTTTTTGTAGAGTTTTTTGAGATACTAAATTCTGTGTAATTAATTTTATAAATTTGTTATGGTTTAGGCATCGTAAGCCATTTAAGGGTTAAAAAAGTAACTTTTCACGTTTTTCACTAAAGAGGGTGTTTTAAGGGTGTAGGATGTGAGTATCACAAAACTCTCTTATAGCTTATGTTTATCCCGGGAATCTTCTGAACATTTTGCAAAAAAACAATCGGATCAACGGTGTAACCGCGCATTAAGAACGAACAAACAAACTTTTTTATATATTAGATCCACCGCTGTGGTCTCGGGGTATCGTGCTGCCTTGTCACGCAGTGGGCCCGGGTTCGATCCCCGGTCGGGACAGTTTTTCTGGGTAAGGTTTTTATCGGGGGTTTTCCTCACCTGTAAGACAAATGTCAGGAAAACTTTAAGACCCAAACGGTCCCCGAAATCATATGGCCATCGCAATCATCATCATTCATATTCATCCTAGGATAAACTTAGGATTAGGGACTCTCCTGGGGCACCATTATCATCATCACCCATTATATCATCGGGGAAACGTAACCCCGCCTTCCAGGCGCCTCAACCTCAGAAGTGGGTTACAAGTACGCCATGTCAGGAGAGAAACCAGGAATGTCGAAAGACAAACGTGGGACATTTGAAAAATATATATATATATATATATATATATATATGTATACATATTCACAATCGAATATTAAAATTAAGAAGGGATCTATGGATGAGTAGGGATGGCTTCAGATCGTAATTAGGGTCTGTATGGAACACAACAATTAAGATATAATCAATCTTATTTTCAAAATGTAGCTTTTATAGAGTTGGGCCTACTCGTTATTTGTACTCTCAATTTTTACAGATTCTATAAAAGGTAAATTCTGAATATATGGTTGATTACTTATTAATATTTGGATTAAATCCAATCCATTTTTATAATCCAAAGCCCTCTCGTAATGCAACTTCATTCTAATAATGAATTTTGGGCATCAAAGTAAACAAATTTAACAACTGACATCATTTGTCTGATACCCTATGTTCCACAACACCTATAATAAGCAGGTAATTTTATTTTCGCGCGATAGTGCGTTGTGTCGTACTTACAGCAATGGCGACCATGATTGAAAGTTCAACTTCCTACATTTCGGGATTGCAAACCTAAATAACTATCCTATAATAATACATTTACACCCACGTGCGGGAAGTAAAACCACTGCCCATTATGTATACTACGTATATACAGAAAATATCCAAAAGGTAGTGTTAATATACATTATAGAAACAAATCGCTGCATTTAAAATGAACTGAACTTTAGTTGAAACAATATAAAACAATAAATACGTAGGCCTACTTGCGGCCATTTTATTAATAATTGTTCTCAAAGCCTCATGTTGTTTCAACTAATAAACATTGCCCACACTATGATGATCTTGCAGAAGATTTCCGGGCTGTTGGCTCTGGTCTTGAGGCTTGTAGTTCCCCAACGTTTCGCCAGAGACTGCGTCCGGCATCCTCAAGGGTCTCGGAAATCTTCTGCAAGATCTTCATAGTAACTCCGGCCGTGAAAGCCTAAGTCAATATATTGCCCACACTGTTAATGTTAGTCAGTTGTTTATAATGAACGCAAATATTTCCAAGAAATGTGTTATTATTTAACTATTATTTATTATTTTGAAAACACCATCACGCAAAAAATAATGCACAACGCACGTTTGTGAAGTGTTTTACAGAATCTCGAAAATTAAATACCTCGCTATCGCTCCGTTTTTAAACATTTTCCTCGATTCTGTAAAAACAACTTCCCAACCTCGCATCGTAATATACTATTTATTTTACTTATTTACACCGTACATATGTATGGAGTGCTTGATGAAGTTATAATGTGTTAACCAATTGTATAATTTTGGGAGTGGGAAATATGTTAACTTATAAACAAAATGGTCATAAAATAAAATAAGTTAAACTATACCTTCTTAGGTGAAATCCGTCGTCCTCAACTTATAAAACATGCAATCTTTATGCCTGTAGGCCTTTCAGAACATCCGTTCCATCTTCAGCAGATCACTCTTCGCTACAACATCCAGTACGATGGTTGATGCTGCTGGTCCTAATGTGGCTTTGTCGTGACTAATGCTTCTTTATGACAATATCGTATAGTGGGTTGTTTAGTCTGGGAGTGTTTTCATTTATTAAAAGCTTGTTGTCTAGGCCTATATAACTAAGAAGGTATAGTTTAACTTATTTTATTTTATGACTCTCCACCTCAACGGTTTTAACAATGAATTTTATTAGTATTGAAACAAAATGGTGTCAATTTAAACAAATAATTATTATTGTCGGCCGCGTTGGTCTAGTGATTATGTTCCTTATCCCTTGTGCCGAGGTCCGCGGGTTCTAATTAGGTCGATAGATTTTTAGGATGGAAAAATCCAAGGAACAAATCCTCCGGGAGCAATGCCGAATCTGAATACGGAGTAATTTCAGGCTCGTGAAAGAACCTTAGGCCTGAAAAGAGACCTCTGATCAAAATCGCCGACCTTCATCAGTAATACCTTAGTTGCCTTCTAGATGTCTCATTGGGTCGGTATGCTGATCACATGCTATTCATGACATCTGCACGGAAAAAAGTGTAACTAAATTAGCTTTATCTAGAACCTCCCAACAAAGGAGAGACTGTAGATAAATTCAAAGGGGCGTAAAACCAATAAATGATGACAATAATAATAATAATAATAATAATAATAATAATAATAATAATAATAATAATAATAATAATAGATAACCTTTTTGCTGATGATGGAAGTTAACTTCCGAAAGGCCTCCACATAATATTTTAATTATAATATTTTAATTAGGCTATAATATTTTAACTTAGTAGAGGACGACGGCACCTGCCAAAAAGGTACATATTTTGAGTTAATATCTTATGACTATTCACCTCAACGGAATTTGATATGAATTTTATTAGTATTATTATTATTATTATTATTCACGATGTATAGTGTAATTTCCACTACTTTGTTCTAAATAATATTTAGAGATAAAAAATGATGTGGTAATAAATAATAGGGAAGAATACAAACTTGAGCAAAAGGTGTTAAATAATAATCTGATACTCAGTAAATATAAAGCGCAGTATGAGTGATGATTACGTCAGAAAGAGTATAATATGCTATATTCCAATGAATAAATAGTGATTTGTTCACTGTAAAGTTTGATGATGCTGTTGTCTGAAATGTAATTATGAAAATTGTGATTTATAAAACTTTGTGACTACATTCAGTTCGTTATATTCAACATTTTTTAATTAATAATTTCAAGTTCGTTATTGGAAAAAAAAAGTTATAAAATTACATTTTTCATTACCTGCAGGTTTAAAAGTGAGCTTATTTCAGTAAACATGAGAGATAACTCCATTCAATCAAATAATAAAGTTATTACCAAAATGTCAAATGTCACAATATGCTACCTATATCAGGACTTCGTCTAATTTTATTTATACAGAATGTAACTAGACTTTGAGGACGTGTAGTGGGAACCAAGACGGTTACGTTTAGCATAGGAACTCATGTCCGGAAATGTACCGTTTTCCTGCTACACGCACGAAAATACCACAATATAGGCGTACACGTTCAATTCTCCCGCATTTACGGCACCAAATACCCGGCACGTTCTCCCGTCTTGATCACGGTAGACTACTACCTATGCGCTTACATGAAATCCCTGATTTACGAGATCTCTGTGGCATCATGGGAAGAACAACTGACCCGGGTTATGGTTGCGGGGGAAGGTAAAGGATGAAGGATTGGTGATCGTGTGTACCAGAACATGGCATTTGAGATACTGTATCTGTGATGACGTAGATCGTCGTGACGTCGAGCCCTTATTGTAGATCCAGGCGTCAGAGAGAGCAACATGTGTTGTAGTATTTTGCATGTAGCGGGAAAACGCTACGTTTTCGGACACGAGTTCTAATGCCAAACGTAACGTCTTGGTCCCCTCTACACGTCTTCAAAGTCTAAAGTTACACCCTGTATTATAAACAATGCATAGATACGTTTACGATCAGGATCATTGTAGTCACCCTCGAAGAAGGTCAAACAACTTTCATAATAATTTTCTATCTATTGTAATATCCATCCATAGTAATTCTGCCCGAAGGCAGGTACTTCACTGCAATCATAGCATTTTCATGCTATGCTTGCAGCTTTACTAGGAAATTGTAGGTGTGGTAGCTTCCCGTTGCTTTCCACACTGGTGAAGTATGATGATAAGGATGATGATGATGATGATGATGATGATGATGGCCATATGATTTTGGGGCCTTAAAGTTTGCCTGACATTTGTCTTACAGGTGAGGAAAAACCCCGATAAAAACCTCACCCAGAAAACTGCTCCGACCGGGGATCGAACCCGGGACCGTTGCGTGACAAGGCAGCACGCTACCTCGAGACCACAGCGGTGGACTATTGTAATATATAATTATATTATATATTTAATCTTTTCTTTCTTTATTTTCCTTCCCTCTGCATTTTCTGTTTCCTTATGAAACTTTTTTTTTATCTTTTTGAATGCATTTCCTGCATGTTGCACTTCTTCTTGCACTTCTTCGCTTTATTCTTAACTCCAGTATTTTTTATCTTTAATTTATTTTATCATCATTTCTTAGTTACCTTAATACTACAATTTTGTTCTATTGTTTCATTATTTTATCTTTACATTTATCCTAAAGTTGATTTCATGAATTTTATTTATTGGTCATCACTCTTAATTTTCTTTTCAATTCACCTGTCTGTTCGTCTCTCCTTAGAGAAACATTTTCCTAACGATTTTATTCATAAGTAATTCCACGAGTGATTTCAATTTATCTAGAGAATTTGGAAAACAAAAGTGGCATTTGTTAGAACTACTTAACGAATAAAATTAAGCTGTTTACTCACAAATAATTATTAAATATAGTTATTTTAAAATATTTATATATTTAATGTAAACGGCGATGTTTGAAAACAAATGAGAAACGTTATGTTTCACTTGTTTATCATTGCAACTAGATCATATTATTCATTGCCAAAGGATCGCAATATTGTAAGAATGCACCCTAGTGGAGAAACAATGAAACACATTAAACTGTAGGCCTATATTAATTAATTTCCGATGTCCTATGATGTAAATATGTCAATTATATTTTTCTGGAACGTTATTACTTGGGAAAAAATACGTTTAAGAAAGTGCAAACAGTGTTTTTTTTGTGGTATAATCAATTGCTACGAATGTTTTTATATTATCTCCCGCAACCACGATTAGGTTCCGTTCGTGCACTATATATATATACAATCTGGTATCCACATGTCATTGTGAAATAATGCTATGACCTATTCAGAATGTTAAAAAGGAGGAGCTTGAATTTACAGTTATAAAATAAACATAAAATCGAGGTGAAAAACGACTATGATTGGTCGTAAATAAAAAAATCTTTGAAATGTGATTGGTCATTGACTCTCATTTGGGGCATGAGTTAAATAGTCTAAAATAATTATTTTTCTTCTACCTTAAAATACCATATTTCCACTGAATCCATATAACTGGAAGAATAGCCATTATATATATTTTTAGTTAAATATTTTTTGACAGGAACTCCGCTTTCTTGACGCTTGTATTTTTACGATGAAAGAAACCACTCTTTCGACCAATATACCTTTTTTAGTTTATGTTATCGCCTAAAGCCTGTTTGGCATAGATTACCTTTTTGGCAGCAATGATACTGCCAGCATAGGTTTCGGAGTTATTTAAGCATGCAAGACCTAGACGACGAGAGATACCATACGAGAATGGAGAAGACTAGTCAACAGTAAGCTATGTTATCGTTGTGGGAAACCAGATTTAATAAGAAGTGTTAGGTCTCGTATCCAGCGATGAACAGACATGGAGAATGAAAGAGGGGCATGGAGACTTCTGTAGAAAAACCAGAAGAACAAGTCTAGTAGGCAGGTCAAGAACGAGGTGGGACAATAACATCTACAATTTGTTTGATGGAGTTGAATTAGGCTATTTGTTATATGTCTGAAGAAGGTACAAAGTACCGAAACAACTGAAACTAATTTATATTTTAATAAATATGAAAATCACATAAAACTGTACGTTTTATTTTTAATTCATTAAATATACAGAAATGATTGGAAAACATTAGCACAAGATAGGGATCTATGGAGAGCTTATTTTCACGTTGCCATGAAGCTTCACGTTTGCCAGTATCAGTGAAGTAGTTGGCTGGTTAGTTTATTTTCATTTCCTTGTTGATTTATTTTTATTTTTTTCTTAATTCCTTCTACCGACCCGGGTTATTTATTTTATTTTAATGTCCTAATGTTTCTCTCTTCTCTTTACTTATCTCTTATCAAATTTCTTTTCCTTCATTAGGAGGTACAACTCCGAAATAAAGGTTTTTTTCTTATCAACATTATTCCATTCTTTTCAGTTCTCTAGATTCTTCGTCCAATTTTTTTACCTTCACAAATTTTAAATCATTAATGATGCACTCCTCCCATCCATTCCCTGTCTGCCCAATCTTCAGCAATTAATTGATTTATAATTATATTTTTTACCAATAAGTCTTCATGCATTCTGTTTATTTGATCAAAGAAACCTACTATATTTAATTATTTTATATGATTTATTATGTTATTATTTATAATGTTTGTTTAAATCATTGTTATTGTATTTCTACAAGTGAAATTACACATTTTAATCTGATGTAATGTATTTCTTAACGTTGATCTTTCAAATATTAATAATAAATCTATATTTAATATATCCTTGAGAACCCATATTTCACTGGCATAGGTAGCAACAGATTCATTCTTATTATTCATTGTTCGTTTTCATTGTTTTTTTGCCTTTTTGTTTTCAAATCCTATTTCACTTTTGCTATCGCAATTATGTTTTATTCTTTATTTACGTATTTTTTTCTCTTTATTTGTTTTAGTTTTTGTGAGCTCTTTCTTTTATGTGCATTTTGTTTTCCTCGTCTTCCATTTTTATCCCTCTGCTTCTTTTCTCGATTCTTTACTTCATTTTTCTTTATTTTTAATTTTGTCTACCTACATTTTTTAGTTTGTTTCTGTAATTAAATATCCTTGCTTTAAGCTTCACATTACGTACTCGTATTTATTAACTTTCTTTATTTACTTGCTAATTTTTTTCCGTCATCATTTTTGTTCTGCATTCTTTGTTTCTTCCTTTATATATTTCCTTTTACTTCGTATATATTTTTCTTTTAATTATTTTTTTATGCTCACACATATACCTCCTTTCAATCGCTTATTATTATTATTATTATTATTATATTATTATTATTATTATTATTATTATTATATTATTATTATATTAATATTATTATTACTATATTCATTCTTTTTAGTTTTCTGCTATTCACTTACAGTTTGTTACATTGTTTCTTGGTATCTATTTTCGTTAGTCGATTTTTATTAAATATTTTGTACCTTTTTTTTCGGACTCCAGTAAAATCGACACAAATGCGTTCTTACAGAAATATTAAACAATTATTCAACTCCTACATGCGTATTCAGTTTATATACGAATTTATTTTCTTCTGCAGAAATTGAAAATCAAGTATTACACTTCGTTAGTTACAACGAACTGATAATTTGTGTCAAAAAGTATTTCATTCTAGTTCTGATTCTCTGGTATCAATGATGTCGTATGTGTCGTATGTGTCATATGAGATTTAGGTTGACCAGTTTTATTGATTTAATTTATTACATCCATATATAAGCAGTAAAAATACAAGCTGAGATTTATGAAAATTTTCACGTTGAAGTCTACAACATGCACATTAATAGGTGAACTCCTAGAAAAACTTCATTTCACCTAATCCACGTTCTTGAAGTAATTTATTGTGTCACCTTTACTACACAAGGCAGAGAATTTAGTAACAATCACTATATCGATCTCAAAACAGTGTATAGTATGACTAATTTTAGATGGTAAAGTATTGATCAAATCCATATGTAACATAGTTTACAAACATAATACACTCTAATCTCAACACAATTAACAGAAATAAAAAATAAACATATTCATTTTTATTATTATTAACATTATTATTATTATTATTATTATTATTAACATTATTATTATATATTATTATTATTATTATTATTATTATTATTCTGGATAAATACAAACGCCTACATTTAAAGTTCTACTCAGAATATTCTAAGAAACTTTATAGTGTAAAGACCCATGATCAAAGGTTGAAATTCCAGAAAGAAAAAACATTTGTACATATAAAAATCAAGTATCAGCTTAATACAACAAATTGATCATAGTTGAATACAAATTTTCGGAATCGATCACGGAGTTACAAAGTTGACCTTCGTGTAATATTATGAAACTGCGTTACATTATGACAAATTATATTAATTGCCACATGTAACCAAATACCATTATTATTATTATTATTATTATTATTATTATTATTATTATTATTATTATTATTATTATTATTATTGTTATTATTCAGGACAAATACAAACGCCTACCTTCAAAGTTCTACTCTGAATGTAGTGTAAAGCCTCATGATCAAAGGTTGAAATTCCAGAAAGAAAAAACATTTGTACATATAAAAATCAAGTATCAGCTTAATACAACAAATTGATCATAGTTGAATACAAATTTTCGGAATCGATCACGGAGTTACAAAGTTGACCTTCGTGTAATATTATGAAACTGCGTTACATTATGACAAATTATATTAATTGCCACATGTAACCAAATACCATTATTATTATTATTATTATTATTATTAATATTTATTATTATTATTATTATTGTTATTATTCAGGACAAATACAAACGCCTACCTTCAAAGTTCTACTCTGAATGTAGTGTAAAGCCTCATGATCAAAGGTTGAAATTCCAGAAAGAAAAAACATTTGTACATATAAAAATCAAGTATCAGCTGAATACAACAAATTTATCATAGTTGAATACAAATTTTCGGAATCGATCACGGAGTTACAAAGTTGACCTTCGTGTAATATTATGAAACTGCGTTATATTATGACAAATTATATTAATTGCCTCATGTAACCAAATACCATTATTACTATTATTATTATTATTATTATTATTATTATTATTATTATTATTATTATTATTATTATTATTATTATTATTATTATTATTATTATTATTATTATTATTATTATTATTATTATTCAGGACAAATACAAACGCCTACCTTCAAAGTTCTACTCTGAATATTCTATGAAACTTCATAGTGTAAAGCCTCATGATCAAAGGTTGAAATTCCAGAAAGAAAAAACAGTTGTACATATAAAAATCAAGTATCAGCTGGATACAACGAATTTATCGCAGTCAAATACAATTTTACGGATTCGACCACGGAATTATAAAGTTGACCTTCGTGTAATATTATGAAACTGCGTTACATTATGATAAACTATATTAATTGCCTCATGTAACCAAATACCATTATTATTATTATTATTATTATTATTATTATTATTATTATTATTATTATTATTATTATTATTATTATTATTATTATTATTATTTGTACCGCTTTGGTCTCGGGATAAAATAATTGCTTCGTATATAGTGAGCTCGGTTTCGATTAGCAGTCAGGACAAGTTTCGTGGGTAAGACATTTTGTCGAGGCTTCTCCTCACCTCTAAGACAAATTTCGGCAAATGTTAATGTCGAAATAGTCCCCGAACATCATGTGGCCATCATTATCATCTATATCATATTCGTCTTGTCTTAAAAGAAGCTCGTCTTGAGTGGATAGTGGCCATGATATTGAGCTGATCACTCATCCAGGGAGGTCCTCCATATCCTTGAGTGATTCAAAAGTATATGTGTGATCGAGTGTTCAGATCCCTCTACCGATAGGCCGTTTCCCTGTGAGGCCCGGGTAGCGTGACACATATAAATGTACCTATAAAGGGAGAACTTAAACTAAGGTAAACAAAGAATAAAGAAATATATATTATTATTATTATTATTGCTATTACTATTATTATGTTTTTATTATTATTATTATTATTATTATTATTATTATATTATTATTATTATTATTATTATTATGCATTTCTGAAGAAGAGCAACAAGATGTTCAAAAAATTAGAAAAAAATTAATACTGTCATACGAGGAAAAATGAATATTATATAATCAATACTAGATCATATAAGTTACAAGCAATTAAATTGGTATGGGCACATACGACGAATGCAAGAAGAAAGGTTACCAAGAAAAACATTGGAATGGTATCTACCTGGAAGAAGGAAAGGAAAACCTCGAAACTCCTGTATGAAATAAATAAGAATTGGAATGAGAACAAGAGGACTGGATGAAATGGAATGGATATATAGGTACGAGTGGAGAAGAAAAATAAAACTTTGAACACAGAAATAAGTGTAAACATTGAAAATCTGTATATAAATAAATACAATTATTATTATTATTATTATTATTATTACTATTATTATTATATACTAATTAATGTATAAAGTATTGATATGCTAGATGTAAAATGGAGCGCATACATTTTTATATTCTATTTATGACACAGTTTTAATAAGGCTGGATGTATGAGCTCTCTGTTCAGAGATTAGAGCCGGGGGTTATTTTTCTTGAAAGTCAGTAGTACAGTGGAGAGGGGGGGGAATTCTGATGTTTATGCAAATCAGACCTGAACGTGGGAATCTCTCCAAATGTGACGTTCTTTACATTAATAGCTTCAAAATTACAACACACACACACACACACACACACACACACACACACACCATGTTCCCCTCACCTTCATACGCATTGCAAATACTCAAACTGCTTAAAACTAGACAGAACACTGTACAATCATCGATATTTGTGTTCTAAACTCGCTCACCCACAGGAAGATGAGACCAAAGAAATATTCTCTTTATAACCTACAATGACGTAGCCCAATGTAGAGCCATAGCCTCTCCTTTGTTAGAAGTTACAGCACCAAATTAATTTAGTTACCAGTCGATACTAGTAAATTTCATGGTGATTTTCCGTTGAGGTATTAGTTCTCAGTAACATAATGTACGGTTAAAAACTATAAAATAGTTACCTTGTAGGTCCGTCTCCTCAACTTAAGTTCTTTTAAAACTCTGTAGGCCTTTCGGGACTAGTCCCATCATCAGCAGAATTCATTAGGTCCGTTCTTGTTGACCCTTTTTGAAACACTGACTTGGTTGTGAGAATTTTGTACAGAGGATTGTGTGGATTAGGTGTGTATTCATTGAGAATCAGGTTGTTGTTGATTTCTCTTAGGATTGCGATTTCCTCCAGTATATTTATTCTCATTGGAATGTTTTCTCTATGTACTATTGTGAAGGTGTTATCGATGTTATGCATATGGTGTCCACAACCAAGTCAGTGCTTCAACAAGGGTCAACAAGAACGGAGCTAATGCATTCTGCTGATGATGGGACTAGTCCCGAAAGGCCTACAGAGTTTTAAAAGAACTTAAGTTGAGGAGACGGACCTACAAGGTAACTATTTTACAGTTTTTAACCGTACATTATATTACTTAGTTACCAGTACCTTATTTTCCCATGAATGTCATGAATGACATGCGGTAATATTCCGACTCAATGAGACATCTAGTAGGCAACTAAGGTATCACTAGGATGTTAAGATCGATACATTTTGCTTAGAGACTTTTTTATTCAGACTTAAGGATATTTTACGAGCCTGAAAGTCTTCAGACTCGAGTGTCGCAGCTTAAAGTCCATCCCTAGGACTTGCTACTTCGATTTATCCATCCTAAAAAAATACATCGACCGCGGCCGACACAAAAATATTACAGTGTGTAAATAAAAATAATTTCCGAACTTCTTAGTGTTTCATTCAATAATAAGAGCGTGGTGGTTTGAATCTCAATGGGATGAAATATGACATTTCAGCTAACAAATGGATACCCAGAATCGTGAGGAGTTCGGATAGCTGCGATACGAAGCGGATCCAGGTTGTGAAAATCATAAGCAATGACTGGAATGTATGATTTGCTGACCACATATCAACTTATTGCCGGATAGATACATGATCATCTCGGTTCTGGGCAGATGCATACGTGAAGCCTAGAGCAAAGGCCTGTTATGTCTGTCGCGATTATCAGAGACAAGATGCTGTACGAAATTATCATAAGTAATGACACGAGTGATTTCCAAATTATCGATAAATTCACGACTCACGAAGTGAGGAGTGAATTTATCTAGAGAATTTGGAAAGCAAGAGTGGCATGTGTTTAGGACTTATTGTAAATCTGAGATAAACGAATTTTAAGAAGCGCTGGTTGAGTTACTGCACAAATCATGATTTAACTATAGTTATTTTACAATATTTATACATTTAATGTAAACGGAGATGTTTGAAAACACAAATGATAAACGATACGGTTAGCTTATTCTACTGCTTAGTTGGTTTAGTCATCTTCGCAACCAAATCATACTAGTCTTTTATTGCCAAAGTGAATCGCAATATTGTATAATGGAGGATCCTATCTTTTAATTGATTTTGGTGGGTAATTATAACACTTGTAGTAATATTTGGTGAAACACGACTCTGATTGGTGGTAAAACAGATATCATTGAAACGTGATTGGTCATTGACTCCCATTTGGGGCATGAGTTAAATAGTCCATATAATACGAATGTCTTGCTACATAATATGTCTTGTTTAAAAAATCTATATGAATTAGTGGTCGCCCAGTGATCAAAATTAGACCACAATTCATTAAATGTTTACGTTTGTCACCAATACGTCATTATGCATAAATTTTCGATTTATTTTAAAAATACGAACGATAGGAAATATGTGGTATCGCTTGGCTAAGCCATATTTAAAATACAATAACGCGTCCCATTTGTAATTCGTACGTCACCACCCCCCCCCCACCCCCGCTGTCGAGGTAGCGTGCTGCCTTGTCACACAGCGGACCCAGGTTCGATCCCTGGGCGGGTCCCGTTTTTCTGGGTGAGTTTTTTATCGGGGTGTTCCCTTACCTGTCATACAATTGTCATGAAAACTTTAAGGCCCAAACGGTCCCCGAAATCATATGGCCATTAGCATTATCCTTATCCATTATCATCGTCCTCATCCTTCACCGGGGTGGACAAGCAACGGGAAGCTATCAAACCCCACCCCCCCGCCAAACCCCAAACCCCCCCCCCCCCCAAAAAAAGCCCCGCCCCCCCCCCCCCCAACCTACAATGCCCTAGTAAGCTGCAAGCATAGGATGGAAATTGCTATGATTCCAGTGAATGACCTGCCTTTGGGCGGAATTACTATGGATGGATGTCGTTTGTATACTAGTTAAATTTTCATTTGGCCTATTATTATATGTACGGGAATATATATCCCTTCTTCTTTGTCTCTCACTGTGACCTGTCAATGTTCTATGTCGAGGCAAAATGGGAGTAGTTGCGAATACGTAAATAAAGAAAAATATGTAATGAAATTACTGAAATCAAGATTAGAAAGGGTTTCGTTTAAATAATAGAATGTACTCTTTTTTTAAACCACCAATAATACATACGCGACAGTAAACTCATGTGTGTAGCTTCAACACTGCTCACACGGGGTTTCTCAATGCAAGAATGCACTTTCAGTAAGAACGTAAACTAATTAATGAGTAAAATGATTGAGTAATACACATAAATTCCTTAGAGAAAATTAATTTTACTTTGTCTAATTTATTTGTAACACATATTATACATAAATTATATTTTTCTTATATGAACTTTAATTATGCTAAATAATACACCCCTCCTTTCTCGCAATCTGCTTAAAAAGGGGTTCAAAGTTTTTTATTCACCTATTAATATATATATATATATATATCTATTATATATATATATATAATAATAAATAAGCGTTGCAAATTACAGTGGTTGGATGTCAAGCAAGAAGAGCCAGACAATCAGAGACATTATAGAAAAGAAAAGACTACAGTGGTATGGCCATGTCAAAAGAATGCCAGAACAAAGATTGCCTAAAATTGTTATGGAATGGATCCTAATGGAAAGGAGGAAGAGAGGAAGACCGAAGAAAACTTGGATAGAAGGGGTACAAGCAGCTATAAAATATTAGAGGAATTGAGGAAGAGGCATTTTATGAAACACAGGGAGTGGTAGAATGGCATTTTGGTTTCCGGAAGACGTGCGGCAGCTGCACATGATACCGGATGATATATATATAATATATATATATATATATATATATATATAATAAATAAAACCATTAAAGTTTTATATGATTTTCATAAATATTTATCTTATTTAACAACTGTAACAGCTGTTTCAATATACTGTATCTATATGACACGAATATCGTATATGCGAATAATATTTTTTCTATATAGTAAATAAATAGAGATAAATAAAATAGATGTTTATGAAAGTCATATAAAAGTTTGATGGTTTTATTTATTAAAATACATCTGGATTTGCATCAAATAAACACAAAACTAATTGATTACTATATGAATATGCCCAAAGGTGAGATTGTCCAACGTTTAAATGTCCTAGCATTGAAAAGCTCGAGTTTTAAAATGTACACTTACTGGAAATTTAATATATAAAAATTAATGTTTGTTTGGTTGTTCGTATTCTATCCGCGGCCATACCGTTGATCCTATTTTGATGGGGTTCTTTTGCAAAATGTTCAGGAGATTTGCGGCATGAACATAAGCTATAAGGGAGTTGTAATACTCAACCCCTTCACCCCTAAAAATTACCATTTGTAGCGAAAAACGTGAAATAAAGTCTCAATTTTGACGATTAAATAGCTTATGCTACCTAAACCATAACAAATACACCAAATGAATGTTCACAGAATTGAATATCTCAAAAAGCTTTACAAAAATCCGCGATAGCATATGTTTATCTTTTTGCGGATAACTCACAATAACTATTTTTGTATTTCATAGATGCCAAGAAGATTAGGATAAGCTATTCCTGGGCAAGCATAGCAGTTCAAGGCTGGTGGTATAAACATATTTAGGAGTAGCAGCTCACGCTGGGTATTAGATGGTGTATAATATACGGTAGTTCATAATGTTCGTAGTGGCAAATCTCCAATTTTTAATGATGAGAATTTCTTATATTTCAAATAATCCACCAATATCCGAACCACGATAATACAAACCGACTGTATTATAAATAAAAGATCCAAGTTATGTATAATACTTTAATACATCGTCAAGTGGATCTTTTCGTCAATTGGAATAATTAGTTGGATTTTATATTATCCGGATCAAATATATAGGCTTTTATGCGTTAACTTATTTAAGTCTCTTTTGAATCCTTCATCTTGTGGAACTTATTTCGTTCAACGTTGCGTATAATTGACTGGACATAGTTCTGGGAAGCCTTATCATACTATCAAGTAAATACATAATATTTTGGAGATTATTTTTTTTCTACAAAGTATTTTACTAGCCATATAACTACAGAAAATAATTTGCTTCTGAAAGTACAGCTGGAAATTTTGGATTAAAATCCTGACTAGGTTCACGTTTTTCCTACTAGTTATGTTAACGATGGCCTGCAGACGATTTACTTGGACTATTTAACTATCATACCAGGATCGTAGCTGAAGTTACAGCGAAACCTTATCATAATTGCGCCTGAATTAAGTTTTGTGAACATAATTTAAGTAGTTACGGAGGAATCTGCTATTAATGATAGAATATCTATGCGTACAACCGGAGATCTCGACTTCAAATCTAAAGCAGAATTTTAATATTATGATAAATATAAAATTATTAACTTCTTCTTCTTCTTAAACTTAATTTGTAGGATTTTCAGCCTGTTTATTTCCAAAATCACTCCTCGGAGGAAGACGTATTGGATGTGCATTCACTGTCTATCCATTTCTTGGCTGGTCTCACTCTTGGTCTTCTCCCGTCCATTGGTCTATCTTCTTTAGCTCTTTTTGCAAGTCGGGTTTCCTCCATTCTTTCTATATGATCTTCCAATATTTTCGTCTATCTATAATAAATTTGGTTGTCTTGAATATAACATTTGTCTCTAATTTCTGTGTTGTGTATTTTATCAAATAACGCTTTCCCCTGAATGGTTCTTAAGATTTTCATTTCACATGTGCTTATTAAACCGTCTAGAACAGACAACTCCGAAATAAAACGGGACAGGCTGAGCTCTGGAGCTGGGGGAAGGCAATCGGCCTATGGAGGAAACTCCGAATGATAAACCCGCCTTCAAAACGGGCTAACAACCCACTTCAAGGTCTATCTTATACATTGTTCGCAGTCCCAAGGATCAAATAATTAAATTAAATTAATAAAAAACATCTAAATAATTCATTGTTAGTTATTGTTGAATAAAAATGTCTTAGTAATAAATTAAAAAAATTGTACTACATAATGGTTTTTTAAACAATGCTTTTAAAAATTATTTAAATTCATAGTTGTCAAAATTATAAATCCTTCCATTATAAACACCGGTATAACTTCACATTCTTAAATGAAAATAAACTAAACTCTGATTGGATATTAAAACAATTATCTATCTGATTTACAAATCAAATTAAACCTTATAACTAAACAACTATTAACCAATAGAATTTAAAAATAATATCATGTGATGTAATAATGGTCTTAAAATTATAAAATAATTATACTAGTCATTCTGCATATAATTTTCTTCAAAGATAGAAGCAAAAAGACCTCTCCAGATAAAATGTAATATTTAATACACTAAGCGTGCTATTATGCATTGCAGAGACTTTTAATGTCCGAACTCCTTTCAAAAAACGTTAAACTGAAAATATATAAAATATTATTCTACCAGTTATATTATATGGGTGCGAAACATGGACTCTTACTTTAAGGGAGGAAAGGAGATTATGAGTATTCGAGAATAAGTTCTTAGGAAAATTTTTGGACCAAAGAGAGATGAACAGACATATGAATGGAGAAGACTTCATAACAATGAACTACATGGTCTTTATAGAAAGCCAGATATAATAAGAACAGTTAAGTCTCGTAGACTGCGATGGGCAGTACATGTTGCTCGTATGGGGAATGAAAGACTTGCACGGAAGCTTCTTGTAGGAAAGCCAGAGGGAAAACGCCCAGTTGGTAGACCAAGAATAAGGTGGGAGAATAACATTAACTATGATTTGAGGGAAGTAGATTATACAGGGAATGATTGGAAAGCATTAGCCTAGGATAGGGATGTATGGAGAGCTTATGTCCGCGGGCCGTGAACCTACGGGTTCGATAGTGTCAGTGAGTAAGTAAGTAAGTAAGTAATACAAGAAGATACATTGATTTAAGAAAAGAAAATAATTTATATTTAATTGACGGTGAAGAATAATACCATCTACATTTACTTAATCTGCTGGGAACTGAAGAAGTGAATACATTTGCAATTATTTCTACAAGAAACATTTTTTCTTATTTTGAAGTGTTTTCCTACCCAGTGTACAAACTTCCAGCCCTAAGAAGAGAATCCGACTCTACCGAAAATTAAACCCAACCTAAACCAATAATCCTTTTTGGGACACAAATCCATTATCAATATGTTACCATCACATTGAGAACTCACATGAAGAGAATAACTTCTTCAAATCCTGGTGTAGGTGAAAATTGTCCTTTCTAATTAAGTTAAAAAATACATTTTATTTAATCTGTAAGGACTGAGACAATAATGCATTTACATACAAAAAACCAGCTCTTATACAGGCTGCTGTAAAATTCCCCTTACAAACTTCCAGCACTTGTAGAGGGGACTGAGTTGATAATATTTAGAATTATAAATCATGTCCGGAAACTTATAGTTTCCGTACTACAGCAGTTTGAAAACATGTTTTTAACGCGACCACTTTTACAAGTAATTTATTATGAGGCGTGACACAGTACATCACTTCTTTTACAATTCAACTCATTAATAACCAAAGAAACAAAATGAAAACTGAATCATTTTTCACAAACACTTTTGTTTACAGTTAAACTATTTGTTGCCCTTTTGAAATGATGGTTAACATTCAGATCCACTAAAAGCGCGGTTCGATGTGGCGACCAGCAACTTCGTTGCACACATTGTACCTACGAATGATGTTTTGGTAAACGCGCTCTATCACACCTGATGTATCTGCGATCTCTCCTGCAGCGACTACAACTCGTACCACCAGATCTTCTGTCTCTACAAGAGTGTCTTAAACCAAACTCTTCACACGACCCCAGATAAAAAGTCCAATGGAGTCAAATCCGGTGATCATGGAGGTCATGCAATTGGACCACCTCAGCCTATCCATCTTTGTTCGAATCGTCGGTCCAGATATTCCCGAACATGAAGTAAAAAGCGAATGGATGCGCCGTAATGCTGAAACCACGTGTCTTGACGGCAATTCGATGGAACAGTATCCAACAACATACCCAATACTTGCTGTAGAAATATCAAGTAGATGGGACCTGTTAGCTTGGATGGACGCATGTACGGTCCAATCACATAACCATCAAGAATACCTTCCCACACATTAATTGGAAATCTGTATTAGAATCCCTGGACATGCGCGGCATGAGGGTTTTCGTCTGCCCAGACATGGCTGTTTCGTGAATTGGATACACAATCCCTAATAAATGTACAATCATCTGTGAATAGAATGCGCCGTGGAAATAGGGGCTCGTTGATGCAGCGGTGCAGAAACCACGTGTAGAACTCAACGAGTGGAGTAAAATCGGCTGGCAGTAGTGAATGTACCCTTTGGAGGTGGTATGCACGTAGATGTCGTTCAGGAATAACATTCCAGACGGTGCTAGGAGAAACATCCATTACACGCGCAATTGCTAGTGTACTAGTTGACGGATTCCCTTCAACTTGATGAAGTACGGCCTCTTCCAATTCGGGAGTGCGGTGTCTCCTTGGAGCACAGGCCTAACAGTCATTCCTGCTGGAGGTGAAGGTACGCCTTTCTCGAAGCCGTTGCGTAATTATGGCGAAAAAGGGTATGTGATGGCATCGGACGTTGTGGAAAACGATCTTGATAAAGGCAACGAGCAGCTCTTCCATTACATCGAGCTTCGCCATACAGAAGGATCATGTCGGTGTATTCAGCAAACGTGTGCTCAACCAAGTTGCTCTAACATTGAAAGACACGTGAATGAGGCTCGAACCAGCTCCGAAAGATAGGATAAACGTCAATTGACATCAAGGGATCCGACGTAAGCGCCCCTCATCATGTAACTCTGCAGGCGGACGAATCGCAACGCTATTACTTGTTGAGACACGTGACATACGTTCAGGCAATGCTTGTTTTCAAACGGCTGTAGCACAGAAACGGTAAGTTTCCGGACATGATTTCCAATTCTAAATATTATCAACCCACTTCCCTATGCAAGTCCTAGAAGTTTATAAGGGGAATTTTAGAGTATCCTGTATACAACATTCAAATAGCAGAGATCAGTAAAGAAGGCGCTGTCAAACATTAAGTGTTTTCGGCATGCAACCTCCACAGGCAAGGAGTGGCCGTTCGCCAAGATTCGTTGAAGGATTTTGCGGAACCTGACTCTAGACTGCGTTTCCTCTTTGTTTCTGGCAGCTTTCCCGCATCTGTGTCCCGTGCCGTAGCGAGCGGTTTAAGACTTCAAGGTTTGTTCGGAGTTACTGACTTGCGTTGGTACGAGTCTCCATGGGGAAGACATTTTTCATAGAATCTCGGTGACTAGGGGAAAGTTCCCTACCCAGAATCATGAGGAATGTGGGCAGCTACAATGAGTAGTGGTCCCACGTTGACAAAACCACTATAACGGCTGAGGGTATCGACATGCTTATCAGTTGTCACGGTTACAACGGATATATGATAGTCCAACGCTCTAAATGTCAAGTATGGAAGGCCAGTAGCCGGATAGTGGAACAAGTGTCTTATAGGCTTGTCTAGTATGGAGCTTTTCGTTGACCTTTTCGCGCGTAGTCACAGTGAGTTCGGCGATCCGCTTACTATAGTTGAATACAGCATGTATCAGCACATTTTTATTGTCGAATACTGTATACGATTATTTAAAAATGACGGATAACTGATTGAGTGTCAAATAAGAAGAAATCTTGCGCTAAGATATTTCTTACTCAAGACAATCTCGATTGTATTCATGCGAGAATTAAATTAAGTCCTAAAACTCCATTCCCAGGAAGATGGAATTTCATAACGATCCGTGTTAAGTGCGCATAAAAGATTGACGTTTTATGAATGAAAATTCTTCATGTTCATATATTATATCCTGCTAACTTTAATGTAAGACTTAATTTTTGTGTTTTAATGTTCATCGTAATAATACATTCCATCTGGAGGAATTAAAGTCTGTAATCATTATATGAGAAGTCTGCGGAATATAGCAAGAAGTTCTCGAGAAAGTGTTCCTGGAATTTATTAATTGATGTCATAAATGCGTTGATCAGAAGGGGCATTTTCAACATTTATCTTAAAATGTGAATAAAACTTTTTATTTATCTTTCACTGTATTGTAATGGTCAAATGTGGAGTACGACTGAATATTTGGAAGCGAATTCTTTGCATTTTTCTTTACTAATGATAGAGAATACAACAAAATGGCCAATCTAAAGCCAGAATATATGTAACACTACGATGAAAATAATATAAATTATATTTATAAAGACCAAATTATGATAATTAAACAGAAAACATATATTAATACATGACACACTGCATAGATAAACATCAAATAATTTAAGCCAACATTAAATAAAATATCCGTCCATAGTGATTCTGCCCGAGGGCAGGTCTTTCACTGCAATCATAGCATTTTCATGCTAAGTTTTGCAGCTTTACTAGGGAATTACAGGTGTGGTAGCTTCCCGTTTCTTTCCGCGCCGGTGAAGGATAATGATGATGATGGCCGGATGATTTTCGGGGGCCGTTGGGCCCTAAGATTCCTGATAGGGTTGTAGATCAATTACCGTATAACACAAATTGTAAAAAAATCACCTAGGAGCCTGTCTCGACCGAGAATCGAACCCGGGCCCGCTGCGTGACAAGGCAGCACGCTTCCTAAATAAATTATACATCCATATTTATTTTAAATTACTTTAAAATCCGGCAGCGCCTGATTTACTGAGGTAGGAATTCCAGTAGGAAGCAGTGTAAAACCTGAAGTGATCCAATATCGCATCAAAAGTTCAACCAATTGGCCAAATTGTTCCAAACATTAATAGAATATGGATAGTACAATATGTTGGGAAGTGCCCAACAGAGTGGATAGAAGAGAATACGTATTAATATATTTTGCTCCATCTTGGGTTAAGGCTTACATAGAGATATTCTTTAATGAAAATCAATCACAACTGTCCACAGACGGTACACATCCATAGATTGATAACCAATGGACGTAATGCCAGGAACTGTCAAAACAAGTTGCGGAGCCAACTCATGTTTCAACTGTTCTAAAATTAATTACCGTATGTGTCATGTATCGTTGGTCCCATTAGCCCCATAGCAATATAGTACGTCGTTAAACCAGATAAATCAAATCCAATACTCCAGTAGGGGTTATACTGAATAAGATTACCAGATCCCTCGCTGTACTTAACATCGCAAATTCACTAAATTAGATCTGTATTTCCATCCAAGATCACAAAGTGTTAAGAGAGCTACTAATTGTTTAAGAAATGCTTTTAGGGCATTTTATGAGAGTGAGGGTGAAAAAACCTCATTTTCAGCTCCACTTAAATGTATAGGGTAATATTAGATGGAATTTGACATTAGATTTCAATCTTAAAAGCCTTTGGGGTGTTACAAGATTACAGAATATTGAAAAATTATAGATTCTCCTTTTTTCCTTAAGTAAATTAACTTAGCGGGGCTAGGTAACTTAATGTAATATGCTGCCCAATGGACTGAAAACTCCTGAGGTCAAATCCACTCCAGGAACTTGGATTTTTTAGTTTTTTTTTAAACGCTCCTCAAAAATGTAGATAAAAGATTTTGGTTAATCTCTGCCAACCTGTCATTTATGTAACTTGGTATTAAGGACGGTAAAAAGTAATAAAATTTGTGTTATACGGTCATTGATCTACAACCCTATCAGGACCATAGTCTCCATAATATATCTCATCCAGTGATACCTATCTCAGTCCAGAATGATGTTCCTTGACAGATCCTTACAAATACAATAAAACATTTAGCAAGTCTAGATTCTAAATCACCTTTCGGTTATCTTCATTTTATTAATAAGATCAATACAATTTAAAATGTATTCACGTAGACTTTCACGGCCGGAGTTGCTATGATGATGTTGATAAAGATTTTCGGGCTGTAGGCCGTGGTCGTGAGGCTTGTAGTTCCCCGACGTTTCGCCAAAGACTGCGTCTGGCATCCTCAAGGGTTGTCTCAAGACAAGACAAGACAACCCTTGAGGATGCCAGACGCAGTCTTTGGCGAAACGTTGGGGAACTACAAGCCTCACGACCACGGCCTACAGCCAAGAAAACCCTTGAGGATGCCAGACGCAGTCTTTGGCGAAACGACGGGGAACTACAAGCCTCACGACCACGGCCTACAAAGACAAGACAACCCTTGAGGATGCCAGACGCAGTCTTTGGCGAAACGTCGGCGAACTACAAGCCTCACGACCACGGCCTACAAAGACAAGACAATCCTTGAGGATGCCAGACGCAGTCTTTGGCGAAACGTCGGGGAACTACAAGCCTCACGACCACGGCCTACAGCCCGAAAATCTTCATGAACATCACAATTTAAAATGTTTATTTTAATTTGTATTGCTATATAAATGTCTTGAATGAAATAAGAACAGTTAAATACCGAATATTACGATGAACGGGATATGTAGCACAAATGGGGAATTTATGTATTATATATTAATGATATCATCCAAAATTGGAAAAAAAATGTTAATATAGGCATATGAATGAACTGTTTAAAAAAATTAAACGTTTTAATGTATGCTGCTGTGTTATTATTCAACAACATGAAAATAATTTGCAGTCCTCTTTACATCAGTTAAATCAGTTATGCTAGGAATATAATTTAAAAGTATCAAAAGAAAAAACAAAATTAATGGCATTTTGGGAAAATGAACATATAAGATCAAAAATCGTAATAGACAACAAACCTCTGGAACAAGTAACACATTTTAATTATTTGGGTTGTAATTTTACTATAAATATAAAAACTGAGAGAGACATAAATATGAAACTTCAAAATTTCAAATGATATGTGGAACTATACATAAAACATTAAATAAAACATGAAGAGATACTACATTGAAATTTTATAAAACATTGGTAGTTCCTGCATTACTTTATGGGAGTGAAACTTGGGTAATGACCAAAACATTACAAAGTAGAATACAAAGCGTAGAAATGAACTTCCTTATGATAACAAAAGGCTGCACAAGATTGGATCGGATAAAGAATGAAGATATAAGAACAGAGTTAAATATGTATCCAATGAATGATAAAATCAAAGAATATAGAGATAAATGGTCTAAACATGTAGAAAGAATGAATGTAACAAGATTACCAAAAGCAACATTCAATTACAAGCTAAGAGGTTCAAGGAACGTACGGAGGTCGGTGAAAAGATGGACACAACAAATGTAAGTCGGAGCCCGTGAAATAAAGAAGAAGAAGAATGGGGAATCAAAGAAGGACGTTAAGACTTTTGTAGGAAAACCAGAATGAAAGCGCCCTGTAGGTAAGCCAAGAATAAGATGGGGGAATAGCGTTAAACAAGATTTTTGGTAGTTGAACTATACAGTAATGATTGGAAAAAAAGTTACTTCAGGTTAGGGATGTATGAAGAGGCATCGCAGCGCGGCCATGAACCTTCATGGTTTGATAGTACCAGTGAGTTAGTTATACACATGTCTTGAAATATGTCTTTTACGTATTGATTTTACGAATTGTTTATTATTTTAAAAGCTGCATTTATCTACCTTAATACCTTCCTTTAAAAAAATATTTAGGCTGTCATTTCTAATAATTTTAAAACCCAAACTTCGGACCCATAGGTAAACATTTTCCTTATGCAGTCGATAGCATATAAAAGACTAAATCTCGTTTTTTATATCATGTACATGTTATATTTAATTCATTAAATCTAGAGTAAATCAAAATACAATATAAAAAATAATTGTATTATACATATAACATGTAATCCTTTATGTTTATTGTAATTTAGATGTAAGACTATTTTTTATATTTTTTAAAACCTGGTTATGTGGCATACAAAGCCTTAACGCCTTAACTCCGCCAGATAAAATAACGTTATTATTATTATTATTATTATTATTATTATTGAATTATATCACCCTTTTACAATTTTTACAGTTCTATTTTACTCTTGTGTTCCTGGTTTATATTTTTTTCTGAAATTGACTGATTAAGGATTTAAAAATTGAAATTTTAGTTCACACGGAGATTGATATTTAATAGAATAAGTTATATTCTATTAGCTGCTCAAATTATTATTATTATTATTATTATTATTATTATTATTATTATTATTATTATTATTACTACTACTACTACTACTACTACTACTACTATTATTTGGCGATATAAAGGAAGAAAATTGAAAACAGAGGATAGTTCGAACTTTAAAGCTCCACAGTGTAGATCGTTGCCCTAATATTGTAAGGTTGATTTTGTCTAGAAGATTGGTGATCAAATGGAATTTATTGCCTTTTTTTTCAAAAGAAAGGAAATACATTTGAATTTACATTGCGCACGGGCCTGCTTGCCCGAAGGTGTATTATTGTTCCATAAATAAAGGAATGAAAATAAACATTTGAATATGTAACCAAATATGATGAAAGTTAAAAATTAAATTGTACCTGTTGATAGGTGCCGTCGTCCTCAACTTTGTTAATATATTGTATATAAAATTAACTGGAGCGCTTTCGGAAGTTACCTTCCATCTTCTGCAGGTTGAGTTTCCGCTACTTGTTGCTGTTGTGTACGGTGATGTATACTCCAACTGTTTGTAGCAGCAACTGACTTGCTTTTGACGATCTCGTATAATGAGTTTGACTGTTAACAAAGTTGAGGACGATGGCACCTACCAACAGGTACAATTTAATTTTTAACTTTCATCGTATGACTTCACCTCTGCGGAATTTCATACGAATTTTACTAGTATTGATATAACCAAATACCTACATAGCTAAGGCCATGTGTACAGATATAAAAAAAGTCTAATTTTGTAATAGAAGATTGAGATGAGCAGATGTAGCTTGAACGTGTTACAATAGAAATGTTTTCAAAATTGTTATTGGGAAACCATTGGGTAAAAGGCCTCTGGGCTAGTGGAAGGCCTAGACGTAGGTGGGAACATAATATGAGAATAGATCTTAGAAAACGAGATATCGATGATATTCTGCGTTGGTTGCTTCTGGAATATAGAAGACGACGTGCGCGATGCCTATTGGGAGGAACTGTGCGCAGGCGTAATAGGCAGACTGCCTAATATAATATAGTCAAAATTATGCAATAATTGTCAAACCAAACTGAAACCGAGAAAATTTTTGTATGCCTATCTGAGCAAAAATGACAAATACAAACTGTTAAACAATTAATCAAATTTCACTTATACTTGCAATATAAGTATTGAACCGAAAGTGTGATTTTCGGTTCACTACTGCAGTGTTGTTATCCTCCCTGGACAGTAAGATTCGTGAACTATGCCAATATCCTTTCTCTATGCATCTACCCCCACTCTCCCTCTTTACCTCTCCTGGTGCGCTGTTTGTGCGGCGCATCTCCCCATCTACCTCGGAACCCTCAAATACGTTATGCACAGCGAGAACGTTATCATTCATTCATTCATTCGATCGGAACTTTAAGTGGACAAGGTCGTCTGGAGCCGCGGGCGGCGGAGTTTAAGTTGGTCCTGAAGACCGGGGAAAGCCACCCTGGCTTGGACTCTAGCATGAATGTGGTGTGAGGTATGATGTGGTTTTTTGTCATGTAAAAGCATTATTATTTATTTACTTTTGTTGAATGATCAAATGTTTATCTTTGTTATGTTTTTACTTCAGACTTCTTGTTTACATTAAATATCATTTTTATACTTATCCAATTTAATGTTCAAGAGATTTATGTGCATGTGGCTGTTTGATATTCCTGTACGGAAACTCACTCATTTAGGAGATCATTCTAGCTCCCTTTATTTTTTCTGTCTAGCTTTCCTGATTAATAATTATAGTGAAAACATTCATTTTAAGTTACTCTGGTGTTTTGAGAACTATTATTGATTTATGCTTAAGTGCTTAGGAAAGAAAGATGAATCAATCTTTGCCTCCTATGGGCCCGGGGCAAAATCTTTGTGATTTATAACCTTGGATGTAATAAAATCTACGCTAGTAGAAGCAACGGAAACAAAAAGACGATCCACCCTGCACCTAAAGGTAGCAGGCAGCGAGGTTGCAAACCGCACAGTATTTCCTCCAAAATAAATATGATTTCCACAACCTCTTCATGCGTAATTTATAAGCAGTACAAAATTGTTATTCTCAGACTGGAAGAGTGATTCAGACTAGATTATATTCCGAATATAGTAGAAAACATTTATGATATTCTTTTTATTATATAATGTAATTATTTTAAGATACCACCAGTTCCATTTATCGGCTCTTCAAGATGGGAACCATACGCATAAAAAGGTGCATCTAAATCACCAGACCATTCGCGAAGACATTTCAGAATGTCATTCAAAGTCCCTGGCTAAAAATGATGTATGTTGTATGGACGAATGCAAATAAGCTATCATCACTAAATGCATATGTTATTTTGATGATTGTTTATACAATTTTGTTTTGACTCTACTTTATTACCACAAGTAAACGATAAAAAAAGTGTTCTGACATATTCAGCAAAACTTCCAAGTTGAAATGACACTCTTAGTGTGGAGTGGTCATTATAGGTACGTCGAATCTGTAACGAGAGAGATGAATGTCGGAGTGGCACATTTTCAATTGGAATTTGAACCAAACATTATAATACTTACTTACTCACAGGCAGTATCGGACCCGTAGGTTCATTGCCGCGCAGACATAAGCTCTCCATACATACCTATTCTGAGCTAAATGCTTTCCAATCATCCCATGTATAATCTACTTCCCCCAAATCATAGTTAATGTTATTCCCTCACCTCATTCTTGGTCTACCAACTCGACGTTTTCCCTCTGGTTTTCCTACAAGAAGCTTCCTTGCACGTCTTTCGTTCGTGCCACATGTCCTGCTCATCGCAGTCTACGAGACGTAACTGTTCTTATTATATCTGGCTTCCTATAAAGACCATGTAGTTCACTGTTATGTAGTTTTCTCCATTCACCTATCTATTCATCTCTCTTTGGTCCAAACATTTTCCTAAGAACTTTATTCTCAAATACTTGTAATCTCCTTTCTTCCCTTAAAGTAAGAGTCCATGTTTCGAATCCATATAATATAACTGGTAGAATAATAGTTTTATATATTTTCAATTTCATTGTTAGGAGTTAATAGACTGGATCACCAAAGGAATACTATTATCAGAGGAAAACTTGGAGTAACAAGTTTAAATGAAGATATACAAAGATACCAACAAGAATGGGAAAATCATCTGAGGAGAATGGCAAGAAATAGACTTCCAAAATTGGCTTCCAATATACCCCAACTGGACATAGGGACCAAGGAAGACCAAAACATCGGTGGAAAGATCAAGACCATCTTCGCTAGGTTTACCTTACAGGCCACATGGCCTAAAACGAATTTGTTCATGATGATGATAATGATGCTGATTATGATGGTATTTTCAATTTAATGTTTTAGATATAGAGTCTCTGTAATGTATAAAAGCACGCATATCCAGAATTGGACCTATGTTTAATTTCTTTATGCATCTCATTGCTATTTGCGATTATTGTTTCTGGGTATTTGAATTCAGCCACTTCCTCAAACTTTCCCTCATTTGTCATTAGCTGTCCATTTCAATTATATAATGTATTTATATGTGTGGCCATATATTCAATTGTATTAATATTTACTCCAAAAATTATAATAATGTACGAACATATACTGACATTATTACCGAATCATGTTTCTTTCTATCAATTAGCTTATTTAAAATTATATAACAATCGAGTGCCCCTTGTTGGGTAAGGGTTCTTGTTAGTGTGATTATTATCATCATAAGCAGAAAATCGACCACGTGATTAAAAATATACTGATACGTATTTAAAGCAATGAAGCACTTTATTTTAAAACAGAAGTAAAGATTTAAATGGAATGACAGTATAACAGTGCAATATAGAATGAGAAGAGACTAAATATATATAAACAATCATTAGCATTTTCAAGTTTAGATGAGTAAAAACGGATAAATTATAACGGAAACAATTAACTTAGTAAAGCAATTAGCAATGAATACGTTGCAAATGACATGTGAAATATAATATGTCAGGAACACGGGCAAAAAAATATGTAATTAAAACACAATGCATAGTGAAGTATTGTCTGTTTACACATCGTAAACAACCGCACCTGAAAATATGTTCGTATAAAAACATTTTATAGCTAATGAATATAAAATTAAATTTATAGAAAAAAATTAAAAATATTCGTGACAACTGATCTCATTATGGAAATGTTATTTTTCTTATATATATATATATATATATATATATATATATATATATATATATATATATATATATATAACTCCTGGCGCGACAGGCCTACAAGGCCCTTAGCCTACCAGCCGGCTGCTGGCCTCACATCCACATGTGTTAATCACAGAGGTAGATGATAATCAGCCAGTGTAGGGGTGACATGTGGTCAGCATGTCGAGTCCCCAAGCCGTTATAGCTGGTTTTCTCAACCTGGAGCCGCTACATATTGTAGCTACCCAAATGCATCACGATGCTGGGTGGGCACCGGTCCCATACTGGCCGAAATACCATGAGAAAATTTCTTCCCCCATGGAGACTCGAACCAGCGCAAGTCCCGTAGCTCTGCGCCAAGGCTTCCTGCCTTAACCACTCGGCTACGGCGCGGGACTATATATATATATATATATATATATATATAGTATTCTCAATTCACAATTTGCTTACCTGTTATGGTGGCCACTAGATGTCGGGGAAACGACTTCCCGCTACCTCTTGTGTGAATTGAGAATATTACATATTTAAGAAAAATGTATGTTTGTGTTAGAATACTTGGGTTGCTCAGTAGGTTGGAGCGCTAAACGTACAGGGTTTAGAGACTCGGGTTCAAATCCCGACTCAATAATTCATTTTTATTTTCATATCATATTTGCCTTCATTGCCAAATGTCAAAAATAGATGCATGCTAAAATCTAAATGAAAACGTATGCCATGATAATCTATTAAGATATTATGGTGTTTTAATATTCCATCATCATTGAACGATGTTATGCATCAACCGGTTAAATGCTGTTTTATAAAATGAGATTTTGATGCCATCTGTTGCACTGGCTCATGAAGTAAGTGTACGTACACTTTATTCCAAAATCTTCAAATATAGTCTTATTGTTAAAGAAAAATGTAAACGTCATCAGTCCTATCAGAGAGTCTATGTAACCAGATCTTCATAAATGGTAAACTAAATTTTTCGTAATGCAGCTAAGCACCAATGTTCCCACTCTTAGATTGTTGATGCATTAGAGTCAAACAAGGAAAATAACTTGCAATATCCAGTATTGTTAGTTTGGCGCAGCAATAATAATTTGTGAAGACTGACTTAAACTTAAAATGTAATTTTTACTTAACTTAATATAATATAATGGCGCATAGCTAGTTAATAAATAACACCGTCCATTTATACTATCTATATACCGAGTATTTCCCCGTGTGGGGATTAGGGTGCTCCCAAGTAGGAGTGTTTTAACCAGGCACTAATTTAATTATGCTTATTTATTCACAGATGACGAGCGATATGGGGTCAGCATATCACCTGAGTGAGACACCTGGGTAACTAAAGAATGATCGGAAAATTTTGCACAGAGACCTCTTTATTCAGGCGTTCGGTTATTTTACGAGCATAAAAATCTTCGGACTCTGGACCAATGGCTTGAAGCCCCTCCCGGAGAACTTTTCCGTTGGATATTTTCCATCCCAAAAATTCATCGACCACGGCTGGGTTTAAACCCGCGTACTTCGGAACTAGAGGCAACGAACATAACCACTAGCTCACCGCGGCCGACTTCTTATTTATAAAGAAGTTTGAAAGTATAGTTTTATAACGAGTGAAAGTAATTATACCGAAAAACAAATCTCCATTTTACGAGTATTATGCTGCTGCAGTAAACAATAAGAGGTAGGGATTCAAGAGTCTCAGAAAATATACATGAATTACCAGTTGTTAAAGATGTTTAAATTTATAAATCTAAAGTCCATGGAAGGTACCCAATAAGAACAAAAATAGTAATAGAAGATAAAGTGTTGGAACACATTCACACTTCCAGTATTTGGCCCGCGATATAACTTACAAAGGAGAACAAGACATAAATAGGAAAATGAAGAAATATCAACATATTTGTGGAACAATCAGACGAACACTAAAGAACAAAGTCAGAAAGGAGACGCAGCTAAGATTTTACTCAACAATGGCGATGTATGGAAGTGAGGCCTGGGTCCAGAAGGAAGAAGATGAAAGTAAAATTCAGGCAGCGGAAATGATCTTCCCACGGGCAGTGAAAGGTTGTACAAAATAAGAACTAATAGAAATGAGAATATTAGAGAGAAACTAAAACTATAACCACTTCTTCAACAAATAGAAGAACACAGGATAGATCATCTGCAGAGAATGGCAGAGGATAGGATACCAAATATGACATTGATACATAATCCTGGAGGGCGAAGATCGGTAGGAAGACCAAGAAAACGCTGTACTGAACAGGCAGAAACCTAATCCATGAAAGAAGAAGGAGATGATGATGATGAAATTTAAGGTCATTGTGAAATTTGTCAGTTACTGGAAACGATGGGAGATACTTAAAAACAAGTTGAGAATCTCTGGTATTGCTATCAGAGAAGATCTGACGAAACTACAAAGCTCCAAGCAGCAAGTTTACACCGACGATTTACATATTTACACTTTAGACCTGACGCAACTAACGAATGCATTAACAAAGCGAATACTGACTTCAGACATATATCTTCGTGGACCAAACAGTTTTTGGCTAAAACAAAATGTAAATAAAACGCAAGCAATAATTGTCGGAATCCAAGATTATTACACTCCATAACCAGTAGAAACATGGCGGATATTATGTTTATGTTGATAATAAAAAAAATCTCATACGAGTATACCAACGTTGTTAAAAACTCGGAATTTAATCTAGACTCTAATCTAAATTAGAACACCCAATTGAAACAAACATCTAAAAGGAATTCCTTTATAATGCATTCCCTAAAGCGTCTAAAGTACTTTCGTCCAACACCTCTTAAAAGAAGTTTAGTCCAAACCTTGGTGATGCCGCATTTTTACTATTGCGACATAAGTGATGGATTGTCGGACAAACTGCAATATGTTCACAGTTTATACACATATATCTCATATTTATATTTAATGTCGGAAAGTATCACATTTCTCCATTTTTCCTCCAATTTTCACGACTCCATTTAAAAGATAGACGAAAATTGCAGTGGTTAGTTGCTTCATTTAAGATTATACATATTTTGCCTCCATATTATTCAGTTTTATTATTAATCTAGTATTAATCCTCCAACCATAATACATACACACGATCACACCATAATCTCTTACAAAATATATCGCAACATAGGACACTCCTTTACTCCACATCATACATTATCTCCATTATATAATAAGTATGTCTGATTAGTTGAATAGTGTGATAGTGCATTTGATGTCTGCAGGGACGTTGGAAGGGGGGGTATGAGCGTGGGCGTGTGTATATGTGTGGGGGTGGTTGTGTGTGCTTTTTTCTAATTTGTTTTCTAGCAATTTTTTTTTAATATTAATGAACAGAATGAAACTTTTATATTTTTATTTATTTATACACATAGTATTTTCATGGATGAGCGTAGATAATATGTATTATTGTGATAATAATAATAATAATAATAATAATAATAATAATAATAATAATAATAGCTTTATTTTACCTGGCAGAGTTAAGGCCTTAAGGCCTTGTCTACCACTCAACCAGGTTTAAAAAAAATACAAAAGAAAAGTCTTAAATCTAAATTACAATATATATATATATATATATAAACGATTACAAGTTATGAATACAATACAATTAATATTTATAATGTATTTTGATTTACTCTAAATTTAACGAATTAAATATATAATATGTACAAGATATATAAAAAAACGAGGAAAAGATTAATGACATAGCATAAAATTAAATAAATAGAGAACAATTAATTATTAGACAACAGGTAACTGTATAAGCGTGACTTAAAGGTGCCAAGTGTGCGGCAACCCCTGATATCTTGAGGAAGGAGATTCCAGGAGCGGGCGGAGGCTACTGTGAAGGAAGTAGAATAGGAGGAAGTGCTATGAAGAGGATTGTTAGCAGGCTGCTATCTTGTGACCTAGTGTCAATATTGTGGTAGGAGGATAACTTCTCAAATCTGGACGCCAGGTAAGTAGGAATGTAGGAATTCAGAAGCTTGAAAAGTAGCGAAAGAGAGTGCAATTTACGTCTGTCAGTAAGACGGAGCGTGTGATGTAGTGTAGACATATATTTTACTTATATGTAGCCTATTATTGTTTTTCATACAGGTGTATTTGTAGGTATTTGTTTATATTATGATTTTTTATTTTTTTATTCATGGAAAAATAATGCACATAGGGCCAAGCAGGCCCGTGCGCAATGTAAATGCATATGTATTTTCTTACTTCTGAAAAAAAAGGCAAATTCCATTATCATCATCACATTATCTCCACTTCTCGCAACTGGAATTACCTACCACAGGAAAATCAGGGACTGTCGAATGTTAGAATGATTAGAAGAAATTTAAAATTATATTTGCTTAAACTTTGGCTTGATAATAACCTTTATGTGTAATGTACCTGTATTAATTGGGGATTCCCGTTTCATTACATTACTATTCTTTATTATTATTATTATTACTATTATTATTACTCTTTATTATTATTATTATTATTATTATTATTATTATTATTATTATTATATTATTATTATTATTAATATTATTATGTTTATCGTATAAAATATTTGTACATGAAATTTACATTGCAACTTTTAATTTCTCTTTTTAATTCATTATAATCAGTCTGTTTTCACGTTGTTTTGGCATAATAAAACAACACAAATGATCATGTAATACTCCACAATAACTTTATCCAATTTTGTAAATTACCAGTAACAATGTTCACTACTTCTCGTAGTATGGCAGCTTTAAAAAACGAAGGGTGGCTAAATTTATCACTTGCTATCAGGTGAATGTAAGTGATTTCGCAGTCTTGGTGTGTCGTAATCACTCAATGTTATTTTCAGTTTTCTTAAGCGCGTTCCGCGATATTTCAAATTCAAATAATTACACTGTTGTACTTACTGGATTGATTGAATCTATTTCAGACCATATTACTAAACAAATCAATTACAAAGCTGGATATTGAATCAGGGCCACTTTTTATGCTATACGTACATAGCTCGTTACACTAAAGAGGCAGTCATTGTCCACAGTAACAAAATAAAATTATCAATGGTGGAAATATAGATCATTTATAGCTATATTAAACGGTTATTACGTAGGATAATATTGTTACAGTGTGAAAACAGTGTTTTAAAACAGTTTGAAACTAGGTTTGAGATAGTTGGGATTGTTTAACGTGAAGTATACCAGCAAGGCGGGCGAGTGTCTCTGGAGATAGAATCACGCGGGAGGCGGGCGGGGGGCGATTCCCTGTAGGAACAGTGCTGCCCCATAGTGGTCTCTTGGGGAGCATACACATAACAATGCAATGTGCCCCTCACATATCTAGCATCTCTAGTCAATCTAGAAACATGGTTAACTTCCAGTGATGTATACGAGAGAAATATACTCTCCCATTTCAAAAGTTAAATACATGTATGTGATGCAGTGTCTACTTTATATATAATATGTGTTTAAACTGATATTCGTCCAGTTATACAACACGGAAGCATGACATTATCTCTTCTCTAGGTAAAGGCAAAATAATACGAGTATTTGAAAATAATGTCTTTAAGAATTTTTTTGACCCAAACGAGACTAAGAATTAATTCATTAACCCTTAAATTCGTAATGTATCCTTTTGGATACATCAGTTTGTTCAGTTAATGTAATATTTTAAATAAATCAGAAGAAAACGAACAAAAATAAACCACTTAAATTTGTGTCAAATTATACAATATACCTAATAATGACAGTTATACAAGATTCCGTTTTCACTGCGGTCCGCCACATTCAAATAACTAACAGAAGAAATTTGTGTTTTGCCAATTTAAGGGTTAAAGTAGTGAGGCTAGTATGAATGAATGGAATGTATTGCCTTTTTTTCAAAAGAAAGGAGATACATATGTATTTATATTGCGCACGAGCCTGCTTGGCCGTACGTACATTATTTTTCCATGAATAAAAAAAAAAAAAAATATGTTTTTGTATTGTAAGCCTATGTTTTCCCTTTACAGAGATTTAGGCGCTCTCCCCCTACAGGAAAAAATTTTAACCATACTAATTTAGTTACACTTGTTTTCGTATAGATGTCATTTTGAGTGGTAGTTGGTCAGCGTTCCGCCTCATACTGACATCTAGGAAACCAAGGTAGAACTAGGACGGGAAAATTCTGTAAATTTTGCTTAGAGGCCTTTTCATTCAGGCTTAAGGATTTTTTACGAGCCTGCAAATCTTCAGACTCGGGACCCACGGCTTAAAGTCCCTCTCGGAGGACTTGCTCCTTGGATTTTTCCGTCCTATAAAATCCATGGACCCCGGCCGGGTTTGAACCCGCGACCCTTGGGACCAGAGGCAAGGAGCATAACCACTAGTCCACCGCGGCCGATATAATATAAAAATCCCTACATGGCCACACACGTGTATCAAAACAATGAATACATATAAATAAAACCTATGTCTACAACTACATACACATTAATGCACATCTACACTCATCCATGAAAAGATCGTGTGTATAGATATATAAATGTCTCATTCTGTATTTTAATAATTAAAAAGAAAAATGCTATAAAACAAATTAAAAAAAGATAGAAGAAAAAAACACACACACATATATACATACACATATCCCCACACACATACACACGCTCATATCCCCTCCCCCTCGACCCTGCAGACATGAAATGCAATATCCGGCTACCCTTCAACTTATCAAGACTACTTATTATATAATATAATTGAAGATCGAAAACAAAGACCATATTGATATTCTTATTATTGATAATGCATGTATCCTTGTTGATCTCCAATTTTGCTATACCTCAATTTCCTTACTGTGCCCAAAAATTTGCATGTTTTCACTTCACTCTCGATCTGTCCTAATAGATCCCAGCACGTCACTCTCCCACGATATGACCTGAGAAATCTCGCCGGCAGCAACTGTAATCTAAGTTGCTCTGTCTCTATACAAATGCTATAATATGTTGCCAGTTTTCACGGTCATTGCAACGAGGGCACAGTTTAATGCCTTCTCCTTGATCCTAGGGACTGCGAGCAATGTATAAGATACACCTTGAAGTGGATTGTCTAGCCAGTTTTTATGGAGGGTTTACTATTCGGGGTTTCCTCCCAAGGCCAATTGCCTTTACCTAGCTCCAGAGCTCAGCCTGCCGCGTTTTATTTCGGAGTTGTCTCTCCTAGATGGGTTGTCTTGCAGGACTACGAACCCCATCTGCCCGTTTATCAATCTACAGAGCAGTAATTTACAAAGATCTTTCCATCAATGTAATATAAATGCCAGAAAATATAACATGGAAATTAATACAAATAAGACAAAATGCTTAACAATATCAAAAGAACCAGCAAGATGCAAATTAGAAGTGGAAATAAAAATTATAGAACAATTATCAGAATTTAATTGTTTAGGTGTATTAATAACAAATGCTAAAAATTTAATAAAATAAGTAAAGGAACAAGCTGATAAAACAGCACAAATATCAGGATATATGAAATATTTTATTTGGCGCAACAAAAATATGTCAATAGAAAGCAAAACCCGCATATACAAATGATAGTTCGACCAGTTATCGTATATGGAGCAGAAACCAGGACTGATACAACAAAACTAAACAAATAATAAGCTCATATGAAATGAAGATCTTAAGAACTATTCAGGGGAAAACATTATTTGATAAAATACACACCACAGAAATTAGGGACAAATGTTATATTCAGGACATAACCAATTTCATTATAGGTAGATGAAAATATTGGATGGGTCATATAGAAAGAATGGAAGACAACCGACTTGCAAAAAGAGCTAAAGAAGATAGACCAATGGACGGGAGAAGAACAAGAGGAATACCAGCCAAGAGATGGATAGACAGTGAATGCACATCCAATAAGTCTTCATCCGAGGACTGATTTTGGAAATAAACAGGATGAAAATCCTACAAATTATGTTTAAAAAGAAGTAGAAGAAGAAGAAGAAGAAGGGACACAGTAGTGACCTATCTGATCTTTATGAAAAACCAGATTATTAAGAACGGTTAATTCTCATATGTTATGATGGGCGAGATATTTGGCACGTATGGAGAATGAAGGAAGGCATGGGAACTTCTTATAAGAAAACCAAAAGGAAAGCATCCACTAGTTCGCCTAAAAATGAGTTCAAAAAATACGTTAAATTATTATTTGAGGGGGGTGAATACAAATAGAGGCTGCAGAAATGAAGATGTTGAGAGCAATAGCAGTGATACCAAAGGACCGATAAAAAGAAAAACGAAGATATAAGAACAGAACTTAATATATTTAATCTCTGTGAAAAAATAAAATATTATCAAAATGCTTATCATCAGCACGTATTACGAATGAATGAACAGCGCATACCAAGAATAATGTATAATTATAAACCAAAAGGGAGAAGAATGTTGGGAAGACCATTGAAGAGATGGAAGGACCAATTCGACCTATAATGAGATCGGAACAGGCCATTGGGCTTAATCCTTGTTGTAGTTGATGATGATGATGTTGATGAAGAAGAATTATGCAGAAAAGTATTGAAAAAAACTGTTAGCTCAGGATGGGTAATTATGAGGAGCTTATTTCCCTTGGTGATGAACCTCGGTGTTCGAAAATTTCAGTGAGTTATTTATATACATTTTATGACAACTACGCCGTAGCGTAGTGGTTAATGCACTGAGCTGCAACCCGGAGGGTCGAGGGTTCAAGTCCAGTTGGGGTCAGGATTTTTATACTGACCCAAACCCTCTGGCGGCACTATGGCCCTGGGGTCGACTCAGCCTCTAACGGAAATGAGTACCAGACGCTTGTTCTGGGGGTAAAGGCGGCCGTCACGCAGGGCTGACAACCCGGCTGACGTAAAGTGCCGATTGTCTAGAAAAAGTGGGAGCCTTAATCTCCTACTACCCCAAGGGCTCCGGGCCTGTTGTGGGATCACTTTACTTTACTATGTATGTTTTTCGCAATTATCCTACTCCATGTTAAATAAACATATAAATAAATAATATTAAATAAATTAATGAGTAATGGAATTTAATGAATTTATTTTGTAATCTGGCATAATATCTGAGCACTATATGGTGTAGAGATAAGAATTTAAGGGATATAAGTTTGATTACCAGCTATATCAATCAAATATTCTTCAGTATAGTGTCTGAAGTACAATTCGTAGGGTTCGTAAGAATTACAGAGTAGTTTCTTAATAGTAGAAGTAGTTATATCTTCGGGTTTTTAGAGCTGCTGCCGTATTCCCATGCTAAACCTCCAAAGCCTACGATCTTGGCATCTTCAATGCTTAGCCGTCTTGCTTGCATTACTGTCTTCATGTTTTACTTCCATGTTAACTTCGGTCTCCCTCTTTTCTTCTTTCTGGTCGGATATAGTTGCTTCGTCCATTGCTCATCTTCCACTCTTAAAACATGTCCTAACCACTTTAATTCCTTCTCCTCAATTCTTTCAATTATGCTTTCTTCTGCTTTCATTATGTTTCTTTTTTCTTCATTTGTGTTCTAATTTTGACTTTCTGACACTTCTACGTAAATAATCCATTTCTAGATATATTAGTATATTCTTGAAGAACTTATTGATTGTCCATACCTCACTTCCATACAGATTCCACCAATGTTTTACCAATACATTTTTTGTTTCTTTCCAAATATGCTTAGTTATATCCGTTTGGGAAAACAGAAACAAAAGTTGAAGGACTACGTCATTCAGTTAACAGGGATAAAACTTTAATTATACATTTCGGTTTATATATAATACTCTTGTATACAATCAATTGAGCTCCGTGTGAATCATATTCAGTTTTGATAACAAAAGCTTAACATTACATGTCATTTTCATTGTTTCTATCTTCACCATTTCATGCTCACTTTTTTCTACTGTATATCAGTAGGTATTGATAAGTATTTTACATTAGCCTTGTTATTATTTCAAAATAAATAATATATTTAATTTCACCTTTCTAAGTAATTAAACCTCTGTTTTTCTTTTTTCCTTTGGTAATTGTAATGTCAATATAAACAAAGACAATGACCATTAACTTACTAACTCACTGACTCTATCAAACCCATAGGTTCATGGCCGCGCGGTTATATGCTCCCCATATATCCCTATCCTGAGTTAATGTTTTCCAATCATCCCCTGTATTATCTTCTTCCCTCAAATCATCGATAATATTATTCTCCCACCTCAGTCTTGATCTTCCAACTGGGCGATTTCCCTTTGGTTTCCTACCAGAAGCTTCCAAGAACTCCTTTCATCTCCCATACGTGCCACATCTCCTGCCCATCACAGTCTACGAGACTTCGATTGAGGGTCTTTCCACTTTTCAGCGGTTGCCCTTTTACCAGCAGGCTGCTGGCCCTTCACATCCACATGTGTTAATCACAGAGGTAGATGATCAACAGCCAGTGTACCAATTGCCTCACGATGCTGGGTGGGCACCGGTCCCATACTGGCCGAAATACCATGAGAAAATTTCTTCCCCCATGGAGACTCGAACCAGCGCAAGTCCCGTAGCTCTGCGCCAAGGCTTCCTACCATAACCGCTCAGCTACGGCACGGGACAGTCTACGGGACAGTCTACGAGACTTAACTGTTCTTATTATACATATCTAGTCTCCTATACATCTCATGTAGCTCACTATTAATCAGTTTTCTCCATTCACCTCTCTGTTCATCTCTTTTTGACCCAAACATTTTCCTGAGAACTTTATTCTCAAATATTCGTAATCTTCTTTTCTCCCTTAAAGTAAGAGTCCATGTTTCGCATCCACATAATATAACTGGAAACAGCTGTTTTATATTCTTTCAGTTTAACATTTTTTGAAGGGAGTTGAGATCACAGGGGTCTCTGTAATGCATAATAGCACGCATTTCCAGAATTGAGTCTATGCTGAATTAATATTTTGCGCATCTCATTCCTATTTGCAATTATTGTTCGTAGATATTTGAAATCAGCCACTTCTTCAAAATTTCCTTCATTTGTAATTAGTTGTCCATTTCCATTATATAACGCATTTCTATGTGTGAACATATATTTAGTTTTATTGATATTTATTTCCAGTTCCAATTTCGTAGTGTTACTCAATAGCATGTCCGTGTTGTCTCTTAGTATCTCCTCGATATCGCTCATCAGCATAAACTAACAGCCTATTAACACCATTGAGATGCAGGCCTTCTTCATCCTCAAAAATTTTTATGACATGCTCTAATACAAAACTGAATATTAGAGGAGATAGTGCATCTCCTTGCTTTAACTCATTGTGAATTTCAAAATTATCCCTAAACCGTGTTCCTACACGCACCGTACTCTTTGTGCCATTTAGACAGATTCGTTTAAGTCTAACTAAGTTTTCAGGAATTAGACTCCAGAAGGATACTAAATACAATAATCATAGCATACTTAAATGCTTTCGGATACATATCTCCTACTCCTGTAATATTAGTAATGGTATTTATTGCCTTTTTTTCAAAAGAAATGAAATAATTTGCATTTACACTGCGCAAGGGCCTGCTTGGCTCACTACTCCTGTAAGTTGGCTTACATGAAGCTAGACTACTAGAGTATTGAGGTATTGCATACATTCAGGGGATTAACGAGGATAGAGATTCTGCCTGACAGTCAGGATGGCGGGTGTTCTATCAGGAAGACGCCTGCCAATCATGCAAAGCCATTTTAATCGAAATCAATTACGTTTCAGTGCGTCAATTAATATCTCAACATGACTTATGACAATAGCTCAACACCAAATATAGAAGTATATTCGTTTCAGTTACTTTTAATACTCGCCTTCTACTTACGAAATTCATGTTAAATATCAAAACTAAACATAAGGACTCCAAAACTGATTTCAAAATTATTTAGTTCATTCAATAAAACAAAATCAAATATGAAATACGCCTCTTTATGCTTTACAAAAATCGTATTGTTAAATCATGAAACGAATATTTTATAGTAATCTTCATCATCATCATCATCATCATAGTACATTCACGAATTTAGGTCATTTGTTGACCTGTTTCGGCCTCAAGAGAAACACCGTCCAAAAGTCTTTTGAGTGGATGTCCTGGTCTTCTTCTTCCTGCAGGTTGATATCTTAACATTTGTTTGGATATCCTGTGATCTTCCATTCGATGAACATGTTGCATCTATTTTAACTTATAATCAGAAATTTTGTTTTTTAAAGGTTCCATGTGTAATTCTAAGATGTCTTCATTTTTTGTGATCTAGTACTGTGTATCCTGCAGTCCTCCGAAGGTATCTCATTTCAGCAGATCTAAGTCTTTGTATACCCTTCTGTTTCAACGTCCATACTTCGCTACCATACAAAATAGTTGGAAGAGCCAGTGTTTTATACATTTTTAGTCTTGAATGTTTTTGGACTGTGATTTGAACACAGAATTTATTAACCCTAAAATTCTTTAAATTTTTTATATATTTGCATTTACATCCTTTTCTTCTTCATATGAGATATTGCATCCTAGATATGTAAAATTATTCACCTGCTCCAAAATATTATTGTCAAGTACTTTTTTACTTCTGCAGGATCTACACCTTGAAATTCTATAATTTTTTTTCTGTAGATATCTTCAATCCATATTTTTCTGTAATTTTGTTAAGTTCTTATAGACCTTTGTGCAGATTATCTTCTGAATTTGCAATTATTATTTGGTTATCTGCAAACAAGAGGGTGTTTAATTTTGTAATCTTTATTTTACTTTACGAATAATTATTTATTTCAATTTTACCAGACACTTGAATACAGTTTTATTTCACACGTTTGTAGTCGTTGTATTTATACTAAAAGACATGTATGTAGGCATGCTATTAGTAAATAAATGCATCCGTTGGGTTACCAACTTTAAAATTTTAAAATTCCTATCAGATGTATCAATCGTACTCAACTAAAATACATTTCGTTTATAAAATTTCGTCACATATTAAAACAAATGTAGGCCTTTCAGAAGACAGTCTTCTGAAAGGCGTACATTGTTTAACGTTCAACGAAGTTTTGTAAACAGACGTTTGTTTTAGTTGAGCACGACTGACATAACAGGTAGGAATTTTAAAATTTAATATGTTATTCAATGTCTCAAATGTACTTTACCACGAATTTTAAAAGCAATGATTACCAACCTTCTCGTAAAATATAAGCTCTTTGCTATGCTGATAGTTGAAGTAATATGTAAATGTTTATTTTTTATCTGTGATTTTCTTATTGGCTTTTAACTTTAATTGTATTTTTCTCAATTAAGTTATCTTGAAGATTGGTTCCTTTCATTCTGACGTATGCGCCAATTTATTTGTTTTATTATTACCTGAGTTAAGTCTAGGATATTGAGCTGGTTAGATCATGTAAGTCGAATTTCTAACATTATATGTAATTTCAACATTATTGTTGGAAAACACTAAAAAAAATAGAAGACCTATGCATTGGAGGGAGGATAATATTTTGATAGATCTTAGGAAACTGGATATTAGAGATATGAACTAGATTAGGTTACCAGCGAATAAGAACGAGTGGACGACCGTAGTGAATGCGGCATTAATAATGGATCCATAACCCATAGAGTTATGGCTGTTCCTGTGTTGTTATATGGCTCCGAAAATTAGACTTAGACTAAAAATCAACTAAAAGAAATATAATCTGCAGAAATGAGTTTCCTGAGACAGTAGCTGAATATAATAATAATAATAATAATAATAATAATAATAATAATAATAATAATAATAATAATAATCACAATCATCATCATCATGCTTCCACTCAACCAGCGAATAGTAAAATTATACAAATATTACATACTTATTACAATTTTAAAATATTAAAAAAGAGACTAAACAAAGACAATGTGAATGTAGTCTAATATTAGCTAATACAAACAAATCGTGGAATAAAATACAATTAAAATAATCTAATAAATAAAAATGAACGTATGTCTGTTTGTTCGTACTTTATGCGCGGCCATACCGTTGTTCCAAATGTGATGCGGCTTTTTCAAAATGTTCAGGAGATTCCCGGGATGAACATAGGCTATAAGAGAGTTTTGATCCTCAACTCGTACACCCTTAAAAATCGTCCTTTGCAGCGTAAAATGTGAAAAAAGTAGGTCTTTGGACGCTTAAATACACAACATTAATGTACACAGAATTGAATATCTCAAAACGTCCGTGACAGCATACGTTTATCTCTTACGGATAACTCACAATAACCATTTTTGTCTTTAATTGATGCCAAGAAGATCGAAAAATGTACGTTGATTCCGGTGCAAACATAGCAGCACATGACGGATAACTCGCAATAACGAATTTTGTCTTTTAGCTCATTTGTGTCAAGAAGATCGAGATAAGTACATTCCCGGGCAACACTCAGCACGGAGAATCTTAAAATAATTATGATAAACATTTATAGTTATTTTTCATTTTTAGATATTCAACTAATCATAAGAAGTACATTCATTTTTGTCTTTAAGAACATTTATGTCAAGAAGATGGCGATGAGTAGATTCCCGGACAACGGGGGGTAAACTCACGGGGTATCTAAACATAATTACGGTATAAATTTTCCCCTACTTATTTAACTAGACATAAAATATTAATTTTCGTATTTCAGCTCATTTATGTCAAGAAGATCGGGATAAGTAGATCCCGGGAAACGCTGAGTAATCAGCACAAGGTATTTAAAAATAAATTTTATAATTATTGTGCCTTCTACTTATTCAACTAAACATAAAAACACATTAATTTTCATTAATTTAGGAATAGCAGCGCACGCCTTGTACGTATTAGCTAGTATAAAACAAAATAAGTTAGTAAAGCTCCCTAGACGAATATCTACAGGTATGCATTAAAGGATAAAAAAAATAGCAAATATATTAGGAATGAATTTAACATATTCAGCCTAACAGACAGAATCAAATAATACAAACAAAATGAGTTTGATCATATTCAAAGAATGGATCAAGAACTTAAAACAGTTATTCACATAAAAGCCAGAAGGGTATAGAAGTTATGGGAACGCCAAGAGCACGATGGAGGGATTAGTTTCCTGCATGAGACCAGAAGGTACCTTATCAGTTCAATACTTGAAGAAGACGATGATAAGCAATAGAGTTAATTATTTAGTTAGTTAATTTGTTATAGAAACTACTTATACCGGATATTCGAAGAATCTTTAAAGACAGAACTGCTAGATGGAGATCACAGAAGGAACAGAACCAGTTAAACACAAAGGTGTATAGGTTATGGAAGTAAAGTAACGTTACTTTGTCTTGGCAGGTGCATGGAAGGTCATAAACTGAACAATAAATCGATCTAGATTACTCCCCCTCCAGTGGGGCGACAACCCTATGGATGAAATATTTAAGTACATTCTCCCTGTAGCACGTGCTCACCATTTGTGGGAAAGACGGCTGCGCTCGTTAAAATACATGACCGACATGACAGTTTCTTATGCCTAATTAAGTGTTATGTCTTAGTAAAGCAAGGAAATATGTTATGTCACATCAGCAGGAAAACCCCATACACTGCTTTGCATGGCTTAATACAAAGTGATATCAGATAGATTATTATGTTACTAATACAAGTTTATGTTAAAAAACTACTATTAGTATAATGTTAAATGTTTTATATTGTACAAGAGGTCTGTAGCAGAAAATACTTATTATCTGATGACAAAATAACCTTAGATACTCTATAAGACATAAAAAGTAAAAAAAAAAAACACGGAAACAACTCAATATTTATTACAAATATTGTATTAATATATTTCACGTATTTGTATTTTCTTGCTTGTATATTATCAATAATAATTAATTTTAAATGGGAAAACAGTTGTGGGTGTACATTCCATGTACGAGGGAAAATAATTTAAATAATTTGGAAATCTTTAGTACGGATTTTAATTCATATAATTATTTAAAAATTACACTGAACAACAAAAAAGAATCTTTTTTTGTGTCGGAAAGAAAAATATGTGATTCTGATAGTAATATTTCTCTTGAATTAAAATGTGATATTGGTTTTTCTCCATCACGCAAAGTTTCTGAGAGACAGGAATTTATAATTTCAAACACTTTAATATTTACTACATTCGGAACTACACAATATTCGAACATTCGGACTCACCTAGAAAGTACGAAATGACGATTTTCTGCTATATTGTGCCTGTGGAGCATCCCTCTTGATGGTCCAACAATAATCGGCCAGCATTTTAGAATTCCATTTGCCGTGATATCTCTTTCCTCATATCTCCACCAATTTGAGTTCGTTAATTTGGTTTTATTTTACAAATGAGCAAACGGAACGAAAAAACGTTTTATTTTAAAAAATAATTATTTAAAACCATTCATTGAAACTGCAAAATAAAAACTGTTGAGTGCTGTAGAAATTCCGAATACATTATTTGAAAACACGATAAAAAACTGCAGCAGTAGTGCAACTATTGGTTACTCACGATGCAAAAACCATGTTGACCCGTGTTATCATTGTGCCTAATATAATGTAGTACGTACAGTACAGCATAGTATCATATAACACAATTTAATGTGTAATACAAGGGCGATTTCATAAGTCATGGCAACTATTTTTTATCAAACAATAAAGTTGCAAGAAACAAAGTTCAGTATATACAAGTGAGAGTCACTGGAGTGCACTTCACAGTGGTGGTACAAAACTGGGATCCTGATACAGGGGGAAGTGGACAAGGGACATTGAAAGGTGCATAAACATAAATCATTGTTTTATTTATATTACATATGGAAAAATAATGATATTCATACAACTCACAACTAACACTCTTCAACATTTTAAATGAAGATGCTGCTGCATCTGAAGCGAGTTAGAAACATGGAGGACATCTTAACAGTGTTTCAACGAAGAATGGTGCACACAGACACATCACAAACAGCTAATGGTATTCAGTAGCTTCCTCATCATTGGCAAAACATATGTGTAAGCATATATATTTTGAAGGGTCTTAGTTGTGGGTTATATGATTTTTTTCTCCACATCTAATAGATGTAAAGCAACGATTTCTATTTATGCATCTTTCAATGTCCCTTACCCATATCTTCCAGTATCTGGATTCCAGTTTGTACCACCATTGTGAAGGACATTGCAGTGACTCTCACTTGTATATACTGAATTTTGTTTCCAGCAGCTTTATTGGCTGATACAAAACAGTTACCACGACTTATGAAATGACCCTCGTGTAATGTATAATGCAATGCAATATAATATGTAGTGTAATATAATATATATCCATCCATCCATCCATAGTAATTCTGCCCGAGGGAAGGCCTTTCACTGAATCATAGCATTTTCATGATATGCTTTGCAGCTTTACTAGGGAGTTATAGATATAGCTTCCCGTTGTTTATCACGCCGGTGAAGGATGATAAAGATGGTGATGATGGCCGGATGATTTTCGGGGATCGTTGGGTCCTAAGCTTCCTGACATTTGTTTTACAGGTGAAGAAAAGTCCCAAAAAAACTCACCCAGCCTGTCCCGACCGGGAATCGAACCCGGGCCCGCTGCGTGACAAGGCAGCACGCTACCTCGAGACCACAGCAGTGAACTGTAATATATATAATTAATCAGTGCCGTTAGATTGTATTAAGACATTTGTGGCTTTCTCTCCTGGGATATGGAGAATTATGACCTACTTCTGAGGTTGGTGGGTTTGGAAGGCGTTGGTACAATACCCATATGATGCCTGATAAATGTTAATGAAGCACCAGGAGAGTCCATAAAGCCTAAATTGAACCTACAATTCACAGCATTAGCGACTATAGAAATAATATAATGTAATGTAATATTTTACGATAGAAAATACAGCATATCATACAACAATTCATATAGCATAATACATAACATAAATATGATTTGTAGTGTAATGTAATATAATGAAATGCACTTTCACTGTAAAATGCAATAATCGAATAGTTATCCGAAAAAAAGATCTAAGCCATAAACTACAAATTATTGCGGAAAAAAACTCATAATGTTAATTTTGAGGCTACTAAATTTTTTATACCATATACATTTTAACCCCTCATCCTATTAGGAACATATACAGCCAATTTTATTGCCAAATAACATGTTACTAACTAAATATTAACAATTTAATACAGAATTGAGGGCAAAAGTGATTATCTTCATATAGTGGAAAAATTATCTAACCCATATTTTACTAAAAATGCTCCAATAAGAAATAGAAAATACATATTGAGCACTGATTCAGATATAAAAATTTCTAACTGGATTAGTGTTCAATTTTTATTTTCCATTTAATGTTATTTCGTTACATTCTTTGTGTCTTTCTTATTTTCACTCAATTTCTCTAAGATTCTGATAGAATTCACGGAACTGTGGTGGAATGAATTTGCACATGTACATTAATTGTTTTTTCTGCACTGCTACTCATGACTTGACTAACTGCTTCCGCCATTTTGAACCGAGAGATCACTATTCAATTGAAAGCCAACTTTTAAAAACACATAAAACAGGTCTGGAAGAGAGTATGGATAGTTTTACATGCACCATGCCGTGATATTCTCCGGATAGATCACTAATCCAATTTTCAAATTTTTGTTGGTTAGATTCATTTTCTGAGAAACAATTAAATTATTGAACTGAGCATGATGGTGCAGAACACACCCTATAGGAGCCACCACGCTCAGTTCAACTGTGCACTTCCCGTGAGAACCATCATTTTTGCATTTTAGTGTAAATGTGTCAATTATTAATGCAGTATCTATTAGCTGGTACGTTTATCTTACCTAACTGAACCACTTGATGTATTAAGACCATAGATATATGGCCGCGTGGAGATTAGTTATCCATACATCCCTATCCTGAGCTGTTTTCTAATCATCCCTTGTAAAATTTACCTCCCTCAAATCATAGTTAATGTTATTCTCCACCTCATTCTTGGCCTAGCTACTGGGCGCTTTTCTCTAGATTTTCCTACGAGAAATTTTCATGCCCCTCTTTCATTCCCCATTCATTCCACATGTCCTGGATATGTAACTGTTCATATTACATCTGGTTACCTATAAAGAATATGCAGCCTACTGTTTTAGTCGTCTCCACTCACCTATCTGTTCGTCTCCCTTTGGACTGAAACTTTATTCTCAATTACTTGTAATATTTTCTTCTCCCTTAAAATAAGATTACATGCTTCACATCCACATAATATAACTGGAAGAGCAACAGTTTAATATAACGTTTATGAGAGAAGTTGAGATGACAAGAGTCCATGTAAAGCGTAATATAATGCTTTTCCAAAATCGAGTCTACGTTTTACTTATTTTTGTAACTCATTCCTGTATGTAATTATTGTACCTAGATATTTTGATTGAACCACTTCTTCAAAATGTCCTTCATTTGACATTAATTGTTTATTTGTATTATATAATCGATTTCTGTGTGTAACCCCATCATCCATAGCTTTTTTTATTTCAACTTCAATTAATGGATTTAAATAATTATTTTTTAATAAACGTTTTTTCCATTTATCCATTGCAAAATAAAACCAAATGAGCTAACTTAGGAGATTTCAGCTATAGAAAAGAGATATCAAGGCAAATAGAATCCTAATATGCTGGCCGATTATTGTTGGGCCATCAAGAAAGATGCTCCATAGGCGGAATATAGCAGAAAATCGTCATTTCTTACGTACTTTCTAGGTGAGTCCGAATGTTCGAATATTGTGTAGTTACGAATGTAGAAAATATTGAAGTGTTTGAAATTATAAATTCCTGTCTCTCTGAAACATTGCGTAATGGAGAAACACCGATATCACATTTGAATTCAGGAGAACAAATACTACCAGAATCACATATTTTCTTTCTGAGACAAAAAAAAAGTTTCTTTTTTGTTGCTCAGTGTAATACTACATCATCAGCATACCAACTGATTTTTAATCCACTGAGTTGTACGAATTCTTTATCCCTTATAAATATTTTTGATTGCCTGCTCAAGTACAAAATTGAATGGTAGAGAGAATAGTGTACTCCTTGTTTTAATTCATTATGAAATAGAAAAGTACCTGAAAATTGTTTGCCTACTAGGACCTTATTCATTTTGTCATTTAGACGCGTTTAAATAAGTCTATTTGACATTTTTGGGAATTAAGAAATGTAGCAGGATGCTATACAACTTATCCCTCTTAATTGAATTGTAACCCTTTTTTAAATCTACAACAATTGATGTACACTGCCGTTATATTCCCATTTCTTCTCAAAATCTGTATTATATTAAATATCTGATCAATTGTTGATCTGTTTCTTTTAAATCCGTATTGATCCATAATTTTGGCACTAGTTCACAAGATAACGGTGTGCTTACAATACATCTTCACAACTCACATTTTTGTGATACTTCCTTCATAGTATTTATGATTACTGAAACTTATTTATGAGACTAATTATTTGAAAATTTATCTAACTTGGTTGAGTTGTGGATAAGAGCTTAAGGTCCTAACTCGGCCGGGTAAAATAAATATATTTTTATGATTATTATTATTGTTATTATTATAAACAACAGTGTAATTAATAATAATTACATAAATTGAATTTGAAGTACATTCAATCACTCATTGCTACTATCGAACCCTTTAGGTTCATGGTCACGCAGACATGAGCTCTCCATAAATCTCTATCCTGAGCTAATGTTTTCCAATCATGCTGTATATAACCTACATCTTTCAAATCATAGTTAATAAAAATGTTTTTACTATTAATCTATCAATAAATCTTCGAGTTGTTACAGCTGCTGCCGTCTTCTCATGCCAAATTTCCAAAGCCTACGGTCCTGGGCATTTTCAATGCTTAACCCACTTGCTTGCATTACTATCCTCATGCTTTCCTTCCATGTTAATTTTGGTCTGCCTTTTTTCTTATTTCTGGTCGGTTGCCATTGATATAGTTACTTCGGCCATCGCTCATCTTCCATTCTTAAAATTGTCCTAACTATTGTAATTCTTTCAATTATGCTTTGTTATGCTTCCATTATGTTTCTAATTACCTTATTTGTGACAGGTTCTAATTTTGACTTTCTGGCACTTCTGCGTAAATAATAAATTTCTAGTGCCTATTAGTCTATTCTTGTATTACTTATTCATTGTCCATACCTCACTTCCATACATTACAACAGATTCCACCATTGCTTTACCACTATTTTTTTGTGTCTTTCTAAATATACTTATCCCACCATATATAATTTAACGATATTATTTTGCTACTCAATTCAATTATTTGCTTTATGTTCTCGTTTCATATACCTTCAATATAATCCAAATTATTTCCAAATATTTAGTTTGTTTTATTTGCTTTATTAGAATTCCTTCTTCCAATATCAAATTTTCCCATTCATTGTTACTTATTGTCAAATATTCTGTTTTTTGTGTAAATTTACTGTGAGACCCCATGATTAATGTGTGTTTTTCAACCTTTTTTTATCATGAATTACATATCAAGTTTGTCCTGCGCTAAAACCAGTTAATCATCAGCAAATTATAATGTCAGCAAAAATATGTTGCCTATTGGGATACCTTTGCAGCTTTTTAATATGTATAATTTCTTATTTAATATAAATAGTTGTATTACAATTATTGTTAGTTATAATGAATTAAGTAGAATTCTTCGAATTGCTGTAAATTTCTTGACATAACTGTGGGCTAAACTAGATAATGGATATTGGAAAAACGTACAGAATTTTCCTCACAATTTTAATTAAGACGGAATTGTATAAAAGGCCAAAGGCTACGTTTAAAAAAACGTGACTCTCAAAATGACACTTTCAGCTCTTGTATCAAAGGCTACAAAGTTGTCTGCAAGAACTATATAGAAAAAGAGTAATATATTTATACAGAAACGTTTATTTAGCTGAATTTTGATATAATTTTGAATAAATACAACACCCAAGTAACTAATAGCTTTTATATCACTCCAAGACAAACACATTACAACGCGAGCTAGAAATAATAAAATCCATCAGCTTTTGCACCATCTACATGCTTTTTTTACCCAATGGGCATGTACGTAAAAACGAGGCAAATAAAAAAGACGTTGGCGTTATGTGTTTATTTATCCATTACATTCACATGGAGTGTGTTTATGCACGTCGTATGTATTCTTTTTATGGGAAAATAATAACTCTCTTCGACAACAGAAGAGTGACACATTCTGGCACAATGTAAATTTGCAATGTGAGCGCTTCGTGGCTTTACAGATCGATAGAGATACAGAAAGAATATTAAATATAAATATATAATTTTACCTTATATTCTACACTAAAAAATACCATTACTTACAAGTTCTTAACCTAGGCTTCTGTAAAAATCAATAATAATAATAATAATAATAATAATAATAATAATAATAAGGCTGATCTGCACTTCTAGTGGCGTTTGATTTTCAGTTATATTGTTGTAAACTATAGCTCTTCTTCTGTAGGCCTATTTACTTACTTACTCACTGGCACTATGGAACCCCGTAGGTTCATGGCCGCGAGGACATAAGCTCTCCATACATCCATATCCTGAGCTAATGCTTTCCAATCATTCCCTGTATAATCTAGTTCCCTCAAATCATAGTTAATGTTGTTCTCCCACCTCATTCTTGGTCTACCAACTGGGCGTTTTCCCTCTGGCTTTCCTACAAGAAGCTTACATGCACATCTTTCATTCCCCATACGTGCAACGCGTCCTGCCCATCGCAGTCTACGAAACTTAACTGTTCTTATTATAATATATGGCTTCCTATAAAGACCATGTAGTTCATTGTTATGTAGCTTCTCCATTCACTTGTTTGTTGATCTCTATTTGGTCCAAAAATTTTTCTCAGTACTTTATTCTCAAATACTTGTAATCTCCTTTCCTCCCTTAAAGTAAGAGCCCACGTTTCGCACCAATATAATATAACTGGTAGAATAATAGTTTTATATATTTTCAGTTTAACGTTTTTTGAAAGGAGTTGGGACATCAAGAGTCTCTGCAATGCATAATAGCACGCATTTCCAGAATTGAGTCTATGTTTAATTTCTTTGTGCATCTCATTCCTATTTACTAACATTATTTAATATTTTAAACTTTTTCAAACAATTTTTATAACATTATTAGACAATTTTGAAGTATTTATTTAAATATGCAAATCACAATATTATCACACTGTTAGACAATATTGTGATGCTAACTTCTATTTTCTCCACAGAGTATATTACTTAGTCTATGATTTTTCTATCACTGGGTTTGGTTATCGCTGGTTGGATCAACGTTAGTGAGTGATAAGTAAGTGTACACCCATTTTTAACAAACGTTTGGTAATTTTAATATTATTAATATGTTTTTTTAACATAGATTTGGGGATTTATTACAAATATTGCTCATTCAAATTTCATAGCGACGGATAGTAATCCGAGGATGATAATGGATATATGGTTCGATTGTGGGTTTTCGCTGGCTCTATAAACTCTGGCGCATGCGCACTGTTGTTCTATAGGACTTTGAAAATATTTCACGCTAGTTCAAGTGCAGTTTTTCTATAATAATAATAAATAATAATAATAATAATAATAATAATAATAATATTAATAATATAATTGGGATCAATATGAAAGTCAGAAGGAACAGACAATTCTGAGATAAACAAAAGAGCAAGTCAAGGAAGGAAAACAATTGGAATGTTAAATTCTAAACAAAACTAAAAAAAACTTATTTATATTTGGTGGAGAGTATACTATTGTATGGTGCAGAAAGTGGACATTAAGGAGAGAGCAAGCACATAAACTAGTAATAACAAAAATGGACTTCTGGAGAATGGCATCTAGAAATTCAAGAAGAGACAAAATTAGAAATGCTAAAAATCAGATAAATTATGGATGTTAAAAAAGATGTTCTACAAGTTATTGAAGAAAGAAGACTGAAATGGTTTGACCACGCAAAGAGGATGTCAGATGACAGGATACATAAGATGATATTAAATTTTGAAGTAGAAACTAAAAGAACAGTGGTTTCAAGGAGTGCACAGGAGTATGATGTCGAGAGGATTAACGCAGAGTGATGCAGAGAATAACGATGTATGATGGAGTAAAATTTACAATGGTTTGTAGGAATACTACTGCATAGTACAGAAATTCCTAATAAAAATATTCTTCTCATTATTATTATTATTATTATTATTATTATTATTATTATTATTATTATCATCATCATCATCATTGTGTTTCATGCTACCGGTAGAAAATCAGGTAATCTATATTATAAATTAAAACACATTCACATAGAATGAGAGTACTTCAACATCAGATCTGTTGGATAAACTTTACAGATATCAGGAAACTCCAATATATTAGAATACAAGCACAGGCATGGTAATTATGCATAAATCAGTTAGTTAATTAGTTAATAATAACAAAGTTTTATTTTGATATTACTGAGCCACGTTTGTAGACCATTTAACGCAAAGCGTTTTCCCAGGTGCACCACAAGGTGGTATATCTAGTTTGCCGCAGAAACATAAACATGGTACTGTAACTAACTAATTCACTGGCACCATCGAACCCGTAGGTTCATGGCCGCGGGGATATAACCTCTCCACACATCCCTACCCAACGCTAATGCTTTCCAATCATCCCCTGTGTAACATACTTCTCTCAAATCATGGTTAATGTTATTCTCCCACCTCATTCTTGGTCTATCAACTGGACATTTTCCCTGTGGTTTTCCTACAAGCGGCTTCCATTTCCCATTTTTGCCACATGTCCTGCCCATCGCAGTTTACGAGACTAAACTGCAATACGCCAATAATATAGTAGTGTTGCAATGGATTTCAGGGCATTACGAAATCTATGGCAACGAGCAGGCTTACTACCTAACTTTTAGAGATGATTAAATGCATAGTGATTTTAGTATTAATCGGTTCCTTTCTCTTGTCCTCTTATTTGTAATATCTATAATGTTTGTTATTATTAGTCCAAATATAATCCGAGTTTTAATTGGATGGGATGGGCTAGGATTGGTTCAATTTTGTTTAGTAATTTATTATCAGAATGTAAAATCTTATAAGAGAGGAGCAAATTTATCACCTTCCAAAGGCAAACATTTTATTTTCTGCAAATCTCTTAATAACAAATCACGTGAAGAAAGATACCTTACGTGAGATCGAAAGCAGGATAAAAAATAAAGCAATGGAAGGGCATTGTATTGGACACATCAGATTGGCCGAGAAAGGTAACGGTCGCGCAGTTTCGGCTCAACACTGGACGCGATCTTCTAGGAAACACACCGTTTCGGAATGGCACCCACTCCTAATTGTGTTCTCTTTCACGAAGAAGACCGACATCACCTCGAGCACTGCTCAGCAATTCTATCTGCACAAGAAACTGATATATATATATATATATATTGGAAAGCTCGATCAAACATTTTTAATTGCTTGGAAAAACTATGAAATGCATGTTCCTGCCATTAGAATAAGTGAATAAATAAGTATTAAAGTTTTAATTAACCGAAAGAGTTAAAGGTCATAAAGACCTGTGAGATAAGATTTACAAAAAAGTATTTATATTCCGTATTAATTCTATTATTTAACACATCTTAAATATCATAGTAGATATCTAGGACCAAAATTATATAATGAATTAATCAGATCCAATCCAGAACTAAGTAAACTAAACACAGTTAGTTTTAAAAATCAATTAAATTAATAACTTTTAATTAATCAAGTGAATAAAATTAAACATTTGAATATTTTAAAATAATAAATATAAAACATCTATTTTTGCTTATATTATTATAAATCAATATATAACTAATTACTTTCTTCTGTATTATTAGTTATAATCCATTACATTATATGATTTATATTATTTTATGTATATCATTCTCCATTCCATTTATTCTCTTGTTAGAATAAGTCTTATTCCCAATACATTATTATTTTTTATTTGTATGTGCCATAATTTATGTAAAAATGAAACTGGCCCCAACTTTAAATGTATATATTCTATTTGTATTATTCACATAACTGAACTGCACCCGAGCACGAGCACTTGCTCATTCGGGTGTCAATACTGTATTTAACATTTATTTGTAAATAAAATTTATTCTTATTCTTATATAACATCTTCCTGTTCCCAATATTGCAGTCTGCTAACAATTCCTCTTCATGGCACTTCCTCTTATTCTACTTCCTTCACAGTAGCCTCTGCCCGCTCCTGGAATCTCCTTCCTCAAGATATCAGGGGTTGTCGCACACTTGGCACCTTTAAGTCACGCTTATACAGTTACCTGTTGCCTAATAATTAATTTTTCTCCATTTATTTTATTTTATACTATGTCATTTATAATCGTTTCCTCGTTTCTTTATATATCTTGTACATATTATATATTCAATTCGTTAAATTTAGAGTAAATCAAAATACATTATAAATATTAATTGTATTTATAACATGTAATCGTTTATGTATATTGTAATTTAGATGTAAGACTATTATTTTGTATTTTTTAAAACCTGGTTGAGTGGCAGAAAAGGCCTTAAGACCTTAACTCTGCAGGTAAAATAAAACTATTATTATTATTATTATTAAGTTATGATTCTCTTTCTCCATTCATCTATATCCTTCCAGTACTCCCACCATCAGCAAATTAATAATTCTCTCTATCCACGTCTTCTTAGGCCTCCCTCTTATTTTCATCTCATTTGGAATCCAATCCAAACTCATAACTGGTAATCTGTCTTAGTTCATCCTCTTCACGTGACCAAACCATTATATATGAACTCACGAACAGTAAATATACTCATATAGAGATGCACTTAAAAAAAATATAATTTTTTTAAATACTAAAATAGTTTAAAAAGTTACTGATAATTTATAATTTATTAAGTAACATAAAGCTATTACAACAAAATGACTATATATATATATAGTCGAGCTTTCAGGAACATCGTCAATTTTTGCTCGCAAAAGGCTATTGACCGGAAGCTTCCGATTTCCACTTTTCCACTGTAGCGAATACCAATAACAAGTGAGACAGTGAAAGGAGTAATGAAATTTTCTGTGGAGGTTTGTTTAATAGTTCATTGACGTGAGATCTAGTGCTGACGTCATGATTAGAGGATAAAAAGTGAATGCGAGCTGGAATATCTGGGATTAGAGTTGTGAATAACTTGAGATAGAAGAATAAGATAATAATAATAATAATAATAATAATAATAATAATAAAATACTATATTTATTCTACTTGGCAGAGTTAAGGTCTTGTCTACCGCTCATCCAGGTTAGAAAATAATACAAAAATTAATGTTACATCTAAACCATAATAAACAAAATGACATTACACAGTATAACTACAATGCAATTATCATCATCTTAACGGTAAAGGCTCCATGGTCTGTTCCGTCTCAATACCCCATCGCTTTCTTGGTCTGCCAGGATCTCTTCTCCCTCGTGGTTTGTACATCCAAGCCTGCTTCGGAAGTCTGTTATCCATTCGTTGCAGGTGTTCAATCCATCGCTTCTTGTAATTATATATTTGATGTGTAATTGGTATTACTCCTAACTCTTCTCTTATAGTTTCGTTCCTTATATGATCTCGTCTTGTACATCCCTTTTCTGCTCGTAAAAATTTAATTTCTGTCGATTGAGTATTCTTAATCTCTTTTTGTCTCAGGACCCAGTTCTCACTGCTGTGTAATAGAGTAGGGACTGCAATAATCATAAGTAATGCCACGAGTGATTTCCAAATTATCGATAAATTCACGACTCACGAAGTGAGGAGTGAATTTATCTAGAGAATTTGGAAATCAAGAGTGGCATTTGTTAGGACTATTTAACGAATAAATTTAAACTGTTTACTCACAAATAATTATTTAACTATAGTTATTTTAAAATATTTATATATTTAATGTAAACGGCGATGTTTGAAAACAAATGAGAAACGATAGGTACGCTTCTACTGCTTCTTTTGTTTATCACTGCAACCAGATCATACTATTTATTGCCAAAGGAACGCAATATTGTAAGGAGGAGCTTTCTTTAATATGGTAATTATAACACTGATAAATATTTCGTGAAACACGATTCTGATTGGTTGTAAAACAGAAATCATTGGAACGTGATTGGTCATTGACTCCCATTTGGGGCATGAGTTAAATAGTCTAGAGAAATTGGAAATCAAGAGTGGCATTTGTTAGGACTATTTAACGAATAAAATTAAGCTGATTACTCACAAATAATTATTTAACTATAGTTATTTAAAAATATTTATATATTTAATATAAACGGCGATGTTTGAAAACAAATGAGAAACGATTGGTACGCTTCATTTGCTTCTTTTACCGGTCGTGTCATTTGTGTCTGAGACATTTGGTTCCGACGCTTTTGAGGTCTTGACCCTTTCTTTTAGGTGCTTGTATGTGTGTGTGTTTGTAATTTTGTGTTACTAAGAAAGTTGTCCTATCTTAGCTTTTTTTCTTGTTATTTGTTCATCGCTGCAACCAGATCATATTATTTATTGCCAAATGATCGCAATATTGTATGAACGCACCCTAGTGGAGACATTTATAACCAACATTACAGGTATTAATTAATTTTTGATGTCCTATGATGTAAATATATCAATTATATTTTTCTGCAACGTCATTTACTGTAAACTAATTCGTTTAAGAAAGTGCAAACAGTGGTTTCTTTTTTATGGTATAATCAATTTCTACAAATGTTTTTTATATTATCTCCCGCAAGCGCTATCTACTGACATTCGTGCAATATATATATATATATATATATATATATATATATATAATCTGGTAGCCGTATTTCTTGGAGAGTCAGTCACTGCAAAATAATGCTATGACCTATTCAGAATGTTAAAAAGGAGGAGTTTTCTTTAATATGATGGAGTTCGGTTGATAAATTCGAGGCGAAACACGACTGTGATTGGATGTAAATAAAAAATCATTGAAATGTGATTGGTCATTGACTCCCATTTGAGCATGAGTTAAATAGTCTTGTAAAATTCCAACTGTTCTTTTCTCGTTTTATTTCCAAGTGTTCGCCTAATTGTGCCACACATAAGTTGGTATCCGGAAATTTTTTTTGAAGGTCTTTGTCATAATCGTAAGATATATAGTTTCCCAGATAAATAATATGTGGTACTTTTTTAAGTAAAACATTATTTACTACATTACATAAAATATATTTTCATTTACTATAGATATAATGAATGAAATATAAAATGTACAAGATAGAAAAATAAAGAAAAAAGTACTGCATGTCACCAAGAGCTAACTGTACCTGACTACACTAAAGTTAAAGTAACAAGTTCTAGATTTTTTTAATTTTTATCTTTAATGACTGGATATACACATATTGGATTTTAAGATAGATACGAGACGAAACGAGGATATTAGAGAAGAAATAAAAATTAACACTTGAGAAAAATACTGATGAGATGTATTAGAGTAATAAATGAAGGAAAAAGGGGAATCATGTAACTAAGGAATATGGAAGGTAAATTATCCAGTCTTATATATTAAAAAGTAGAAGAAGATGCAGTGAAGACCGTAGAGAGATGGAAGAGGGGAGAATGACTGGAATGGAAAGAAGACTGTCACAGAACATTATTAGCTTCTTCCCTGAGGGGAGAAAAAAAAAGAAAAGAAATACGAAGCGAATAAAACGTTCTTCCATGCCATTCCCATTTTCTCCCTCTGCACTTATACTGCCCCTAAATCACATGGAACTTGCAACCAATTTTCGCCAAATTATATAAATTGTAAAAATGATGATCTTATAAATTTATACAGACTATTTTCTCTATATTTTTCTAGAACATTGTTAGTACTATTATTTACGCACGTGCTTTCTCGGTTCCGAATAATTGGCCACATTATGTTCATCACACGTGGAATTCGCCATAGTGTATGTATAAACAAAATTAAATTCGTTAAAATATCTGCGAGATTGTTGTGTACAGCTCTTAGGTATTAAAAATGGCATCTGCTGCTTTGTACTGAAGTTACGTCTCAACTATAACTAATGCTTTTTAGAGGAATTAAACCCAATGGGTACAACTAGGACACGACAAACACCCAGTCCTAAGGTTGAGATTTTAAAATCCCTTACTCTGCCGGAAATCGAACCCGTGTCGCCGGAATAGAAGGTCGGGACTCTACCGACTACGCCACAGTGACGGACTATAACTAATTGGCCTTATCGAACCGGGAGGTACATGGCCGCGCGGACATAAGCTCTCCTTACATTCCTAACTGAGATGTTTGCCAACAATTCCTTGAATAATTTACTATTTATTGGCCATACGTTTCTTTGAATCTAGCCATAGTCCCTCCTTTATTATGAGTTACTAGATCAAGATAATTTAGTTACGCTTATTTTCCTACAGATGTCACATCTAAGTAGTCAGAAAAGTGATCCAATGAGACATCTAGTGGGAATTAAAATAATACTTGAACGATGAATGTCGGTAAATTCCACTTAGATGCATTTTTACAGGCTTAAGATTATTTTACGAGCCTGAGAATCTTCAGACTGGACCATGGCTTACATTCCCTCCCAGAGTTCCTGCTCCTTGGATTTCCCCATTCTAAAAAATCCATCTACCATGCCCGGGTTTGAACTAACGACCTTTGGGACTAGAAGCAAGGAACATAATCACTTGATCACCTCAGAATACCCTTGTATAAGTTAATAATATTCTCACACCTCATTATTTGGCTATCCAGTGGACGCTATCCCTCTGGTTCTCTTATATAAGTTCCGTACCGTTTTTCATTCCTCATTCTTCTATACGAAGTAAACTTATTTGTCTATGTCAACGTCCTTCCTTCAAACAACATATTTCCATTTTATTTCTGAGTCTTGTTTACACATATCCTTGATACATTAGTTTGTCACAGTCTCTCTCAGATGCTGTATAACGTATTTCTTCCGCCACAGCTCCAACTTGAACGAGCTAAAGTTATAATGACAAAAGTAATACTTTCTTAGTCATTATAATATAAAATGAGTATGCGTTTATGGACTCAAAAACTACTTGACCGATTTGAACGGGGGTTCTACCATCTTTAGAGAAATATTCGGGATAATATAACACATTATCGTACGTACTATAGGGCCGGAACCAAATAAATTAAAATACATCGGTGCACTAAAAAAGTAGCTTTTGGATGCTTAAATGGCTTCCGCTGCCTAAACAATAAAAAATAACCAAATTAATGTATACAGAATTGAATATTTAAAAACATTCTAAAAAAACCCCTCGACAGCATGTATTTTTTACGGATAACTTACAAACGTTTTGCCTTTCAGCTTATTGACGCCAAGAAAATCGGGGTAAGTAGATTGCCGAAAAAACGCCAGGTAATCAACACGGGTATATAATAATATTTACGATTAAATATATAACTGTTTTTCTATTTACTTATTCAACTAAACATAAAAAACATATTTAATTTATTTAGGCCTAGCGACGCACCCCGGTTATTAGCTGCTTTTCCATGAAGTTAATATTATAACGGTAAAAATATAGAACTAATTTTGGAAGAAAAATGTTGTAGTATCATGTAACGGGTGTCGCCTTAATCCAAAATTTACCATAGGGGCTTGAACTGGATTACATTTGTACAAAGCAATCCAATGGCTACAATAATTTTACTGCTGATGAAAATTATTAACACATCCAATTAGTTTCAGGTGGTGGCGTGATGTTATATGTAACTTAACCATAAGCATGTATTATAAATTGTTGTACATTGCTAGTATATGTGGCTAGAGGTATACTGCAACACATTTTAATTAATAACGAATTATCTCTGTGACCAATTTTATTACACGACAAAATGTCTCTGCGATCAATTTTCTGTTTAGTGTTGTCCTCAAACTATGCATTTATTATGAGAGCCGATTTCACTTTTACTTCACATACGATACGATCATGCTGACACTGTTTATAAGTATTTCTTATTTATAGAATACTAACTAATACCAGGCGTGCGCTGCTACTCCTAAATAAATGTTAATGTATTTTTACCAAGTACAGAAAGGACTGGAAAGAACATATTGATATAATTAATGCCAGAAGAAACATTCCAAAATTATTGCTAAATTATAAACCGCACGGAAGGAGAAATGTTGGACGCCCACACAGAAGATGGTCTGAATAATTTTAACAATTCTAGCTTTCATGAAACCGGAACGAGCCAAAAGGCTTAATCCCTGGATGATGATGATGATGATGATGATGTATTTTTACCACCAGCCGTGCGCTGTTATACTTGCCCGGGAATCTGCTTATCCCGATCTTCTTGTCATCAACGAAAGGCAAAAATGGTTATTGTGAGTTATCCGTAGAAGATAAACATTTGCTGCGGTGGACTTTTTTGTAGAGTTTTTTTGATATGTTCAATTCTGTGTTGGTGTATTTGTTATGGTTTCGGCAGCGGAAGCCATTTAAGCGTCAATATTGGGACTTTATTTCACTTTTTCACTACAAAGGTTGATTTTTAGGGGTGAAGGAGTTGAGTATTACAACTCTTTTATAGCCTATGTTCATCCCTGGAAACTCCTGAACATTTTTCAAAAAGCCCCATCTCAATCGGATGAACGGTATAGCAGAGCACGCTTGTCGGGGAATCTACTTATCCCGATCTTCTTAGTATCAATGAAAGACAAAAATGGTTATTGTGAGTTATCCGTAAAAGATAAACATATGCTGTTGGGCCTTTTTTTTAGAGTTTTGTGAGATACGGAATTCTGTGTTCATTAATGTGATGTATTTATTATGGTTTAGGCAGCGTAAGCCATTTAAGCGTCAAAATAGGGACTTTATTTCACGTTTTTCGCTACAAAGTGCGATTTTTGGGGTGACGTGGTTGAATATCACAGCTCTCTTATAGCCTATGTTCATCCCGGGAATCTCCTGAACATTTTGCAAAAATATTCATCAATATCGGATCAACGGTATGGCCGCGCATAGAATACGAACAAACAAACAAACATTGATTTTTAGATATTAGATTTAATTCTGGTTTATATCAATTAAGTCTAGAGACTTATTCTTGGATTATTATTAAATTGAATTACATTATATTAACTTATAATAAATTATACTTTTCAATGGATCGAATTGACCTGGACTCCAACTCGCGAGATCCCAATTCAAAACCCAGTGTCGACCAAACAAATTGTTGGGACGCTATCGTAGTTTTCTTGAGCCGTAGAAGTAAATTCTAGGTTTTAATTTTATTTTCACGTTATATTTAACCTTAATTGTCATTTCATAATTTAATGAATTAGTAACAGTTGGATTTTCAGGAAATACATGATTATAGGCAACAATAGGCACAGGACCTACACTATGAATTCACAATCGAGTCTACAAGGGAACACCTCCTAGAAGAACTCGCCACTGAAAAATGCCCTCCGTAGTTGAGAGAGAAACGTCTGGAAGAAACACCAGTTATAGACCAGGATGACATAGCCCGGAATATTTTAATATTATGTGTTTTACTGTTAAGACCTTCAAAACGTTTCTTCCATTAAGCCTGATATAATATATTTTAATAGAAATAATATAATACTTCATATTTAAGAAGTGGAAACCAACGGGAAGCTATCACACATATAATTCCCTAGTAAAGTTGCAAAGCATAGCATGAAAATGCTATGATTGCAGTGAAAGACCTGCCCTCGGGCAGAATTACTATGGATGGATATTTAAGAATTAATGTCAGCCTGATGGCCTAGTGGTCAGTGTTTCTGACTACAGTTCATAAAGTCCGGGATTCGATTCCCGGTCAGACCAAAGGAGCTTTTCCCTAAAGTAAATTATTCCTGTGGTTGTCCATGGTCTGGAATTTAGATTGAGGATTCTCTGAAGCTTCATTAAGATTTATCACTATATTATCATCAGGGTAACGTAATTATGCCTTTCAGATGCCCCAACCTAAAAATGAATTAAAATGCAGACATGCCAAGGGGGAAAACCAGAAATGCCATAAAGGACAATCTAGTGGCATTCAAAAGAAAAACTTCCACGTTATATTTCATCATTAATAATTTCACAATTCAATAAATTAATATCAGTTGAATTTTCATAAATCGCATAATTATAGGGAACAATAGACATAGGACCTACATACCTCTCTGGTGTATCAAGATTTATGGGTTCAAATAAAGTCACGGGTTTAAGGGAGTCTGAAATCTTGAGTGTTTTACTGAGAATACCTTTAGACCTTATTCATCATTGGACCTGATATATTTTATTTAAGAACGAATTGATCGACATGTTGCAAATTTTTTTTCAAAAATATAAAATTAAATTTAAATGTACATATAAAAAGGGTAAATTGTTCTCACTATAGGCCTTAGGAGGCCTTTGGGCTAGTAGGAGGTTAAGGCCCACACTTTTCTAACAATTTGCACTTGATACCAGCCATGTTGTCGGCCCTCCGTGACGGCAGCCTTTACTCGCGGAACAACTGTCTGGTACTCATTTTATTAGAAGCTGAGTCGACCACAGGACACTGGTGCCGCCAGAAAGTCTGGGTTAGTTTAACAATCCTGGATTCACCGGTATTCGAACCCTCGACTTCCGGCTTGTAACATATTAAAATGTATATATAGCATAAGAAATGTACATGTTATTAAGTAAAATTACAAAATATCAATTAATCAAATTGCAAATGAGCTTAATATATTTTAACTTATTATACACAAACTATTTTAAAATCTAAACATTTGTAATTCAATTTATATCACATAGAAAAAATAAAATACGTAAACTAAGAAAAAAAGAGGGGTCCAAGGAATAGTGATGCGCAATACATGATTTCATCAAGTGAAAACACTTAGCCTCTCCTATCTAACTCAACTCTCACCTTTACATGGTGGACCCCCATTAAACCGAGTCACCCAGTACAAGGTTGTGGTAACCAATACCTTCGGCGTGCTGGGTCGGTGAACTAACGAGAGACAGAGGTCCTAGATGAGCTGCTTGGGGATAACCTGAGATTAGGACTTCTAGGATAATGTGGATTTGGCAGCAGGGTCCACATTTAGACAGGTGGCGGATGAATGCTTATTGGACAACGGCAGCATATAACGTCTAGTTAGTGACCTACTGCGAAAGGGATGGTGGTTCTCTGTAGCCGAGGTGAAGGTAACTACCTATGGGTCGAGCTCCCCGAAATAAAGACTCCCAGTCCCTCTGGTAATGGGTTGATCATAAGGCTGACGATCTTATATCGTAAAAAATGTCACGAAACCTGCACAATTGTAAAAGCCGGATGGATCAAATGGTAATGGGAATAAGAGGATGGAAAGGGAAAGTAGAGGATCGATATGAATGGTGGAAAATTGTGAAGGAGGCCAAAACTCACAACGGGTTGTAGTGCCAAATAGGAAGGAAGGTAGGGAAAAAAAAAAACATCTGAGCAAACTTTGTTGGCATTGTCGAGACCAGATTATTTGATTTAGGTCGCTAATAATCTGAGAAGCTAAAAATGTATCATTGTCTAATATGTTCAAGGATCTCAAAATGAAAACGGAGTAAAAACAGGGTTTTGTTAATTAATGATTATTATATCCCGGTAAATAAAAGTTTGGTAATTTCTAACATATGATCTTCAGATGTATCCAATAGCTGTGTACGTCTACTGTTGTTCGTAATAATGTGTTTTGTGCATGTTGAAGAATTCAAGTTGAATAATATTATGAAATAATTTCTGATTGAACAAATACTGGAACAAAGAAAATCCATCGCAGGATTTATCTTCTATCTACCTATAATGGCCCAATATTAAGTCATAACCTCTTCTTTGTTAGGATTACCAGACCAAGTTAATTTAGTTACCTTATTTGCCCATAGATGTCATGAATGGCATGTTATCATACTGACTCAATGAGACATGTAGAAGGCAACTATGGTATTACTAGAATTTGAGAGGATTTATCTTGTCTGAGCAATAAAAAAAGTTGTTTCGTATGATTATTTGAATCTAGGACATAATAAAATAGTCCTTACAAGGGATTCTTCTGCTCCTATGCTTATGTGTTATATTTTTATTTCTTTAAATTGATGAATATTTGGTCTAATAACTATGTACCTTTTGTGACATCCTGTCCAAATTCAAATATAAACTATTTCTAAATTAAAAAAAAAATATCATTATTGCATTGACTTAGATTTTCACGGCCGGAGTTGCTACGATGATCTCGAAGAAGATTTCCGGACTGTAGGCCGTGGTCATGAGGCTTGTAGTTCCCGACGATTCGCAGAGACTGCGTCTGGCATCCTCAAGGCTTGTTTTGAGACTGGCAATTTTGTACACTGTCTGTAAACGGTATAAATAAGACAGACAGTGGACAAAATTGCCAGTCTCAAGCTAACCCTTGAGGATGCCACACGCAGTCTCTGGCGAAACGTCGGGGAACTTCAAGCCTCATTATCACGGCCTACAGCCCGAAAATCATCAAGATCATCATAATATCGTTATTGGTGATTTCGTTCTGTCAACCAAAACCAAATTCTAAATTCAGGGTTTTGTGAAGAGAATTTCAAATAATTACGGGTTATATTACAATACGAAATTCTCCAATAACCACCCTCACGTTCCACTTCACGTAATTATAAAAGGTCAGTGACGGAAATAGGCCATGAAAAATTATATTTTAATATTACCTCCCCCTGAGTTTGCCAGAAAAGAAGTGAAAACGCGCTGTGGGTCTTATAAAAACTCCCAACTCTATCATAAAATATAAATTAAAAACGTTGAAAAATAACATCAGGGGTGAGGGGACGTTGTGACGCCCCTGGAGGGTGAGTCTGCTTTTAATAAACTTGGTGCTTCGTCAACAAGCCGGTTTTACTTTACTTAACACATTTCTTTTCATTTGAATGGTCCAGAAAACAAAGATCTAAGTACATTTTTACAACTTTATAATAATAATAATAATAATAATAATAATAATAATAATAATACTTTTTTATTAGAAATGTTCCACAATACAGTTTTTCTCTTTCAACCATAAGTGATTTGTCGCCACAGGTTTCTGCCTAAAGCATCTTCTTCCCTCAAATCTCTAGCTTCCATACTTCTCCTTACTCCATCTATTCAACATTATCTATGTCCGCCTCTTCCACTTCTTCCATAATAATAATAATAATAATAATAATAATAATAATAATAATAATAATACATTTTAAAAATAAAATGCTGCTCCGTAAGGCAAGTGGTTACACACTCGCCTCTCATCGCTGGGGTCTCGACATCGAGTGGGTTCCTTGGGAGCTTGATCAGGTTTTTCTACGGGTTTCTCCCATTTGAAACCAAGGTAAAGAAATAAGGAAAGAAGTAAAAATAAATACATTAAACTCTGAAGCTGTAACTAAGCACATATAAAATATTTTTATGCAATGTCACCACGTTGTCATTTGAACATTCTGGTATCCTATCCTGGCATGGCGTTATTGTAATTCACTTCTGAGATTGGGGCTCAGGAAAGACGGAGTTACGCTCTCCCGATGATATATGATAGGTGATGATGCGCCAGGAAAGGCCTTAACCCTAAATATTAATGATTATGTTAATTATGATAATGACCAAATGATGTTCGGGGACCGTTTGTGCCTTAATGTTTCCTGACAGTTGTCTTATAGGTGAAGAAAATCCAACAAAATAACAATCACCCAGGAAACTTGTTCCGACTGGGGATCGAACCCAGGCCTGCTGTGTAACAAGAGAACAGCGGTGGACAAAAGGTTGCCAACAGCACGTGGTGTTCCCAAACGGTCACCCATTCAAGTACCAACCACACCCAATGTTGCTTGACCGCAGTGATCGGAGGAGAACCGGTACTTCCAGCATGGTATGGCCGTTGATGTAGGACTAATATAAAAATATAATATTTAAAATTAGAAACACACAAACATACAAATAGTTTTTTTGCGCGATAGTGCGTTTTGTCGTACTTAGAACAATGGCGACCATGATCGAATGTTCAACTTCCTACATTTCGGGATTGCCAACCTAAATACATATACTGTAATATTGCATTTACACCCACGTGCGGAAAATAAAACCACGCTCTCTATGTATACTACGTACAATGAATATACAAAAACATGCAAAAGGTAGTGTTAATATACATTATACGAAACAAATCACTGCATTTTAAATGAACTGAACTTTATTTGAAACAATATAAAACAATAAATACGAACTGGCGGCCATGTTATCAATAATTGGTCTCAAGGCCTCTTGTTGTTTCAACTAATAAACATTGCCCACACTGTTAGTCAATTGTTTATAATGAACGCAAATATTTCCAACAAAGATATTATTTTACTATTATTTATTATTTTGAAACACCATCGTGCAAAAAGTAATGTACAACGCACGTTTGTGAAGTGTTTTACAGAATTTCGGAAATTAAGGAACTCGCTATCGCTCGGTTTAAAAACAATTCACGTAAGAACTATCAACAATACATCGTGTCCGGGATCAACACAAATCTATAACAAATTGTTATAAATAAAAAAACAAATGTATCGTAATGTTGTTTGTTGCAAAACAGAGACAAACTCAACAAGTTGTGGTGACAACAATGAAATTACGTAATTTCTCATATTTATTATATTTGAAAATTAAGGAATATCTTTCAGTCTCTAGATTAACTACTTCGATACAGGTCTGAGTTTATAACCTATCATTAAACTGAACTAGAACATTTTTAGGGCTAATAATAATTCCTTCAATATTTTGGCTTATTCCCTCACGAAATTTCATTCTATCGAACTCCATCTTTATACTGACTATTTAACTCATGCCCCAAATGGGAGTCAATGACCAATCACGTTTCAATGATTTCTGTTTTACAACCAATCAGAGTCGTGTTTCACGAAATATTTATCAGTGTTATAATTACCATATATTAAACAAAGCTCCTCGTTTTTAATATTCTGAACAGGTCTGACCGTTATTTTGCAGTGACTGAGCCTATAAGAAATACGGCTACCAGATTGTATATATAGTGCATACATGTCAACATTTGTAGCAATTTATTATACCACCAAAAAAAGAAACCACTGTTTGACTTTCTTAAATGTATTTTTTCCCAGGTAATAATCCAGAAAAATATAATTGTAATATTTACATCATACGACATCAGAAATGAATTAATATACAGATTGATGTTTCATTTTTTCTCCACTAGAGAGCATTCTTACAATATTGCGTTCCTTTGGCAATAAATAGTATGATCTGGTTGCAGTGATAAACAAAAGAAGCAGTAGAAGCGTACCTATCGTTTCTCATTTGTTTTCAAACATCGCCGTTTGCATTAAATATATAAATATTTTGAAATAACTACAGTTAAATAATGATTTGTGAGTAAACAGCTTAATTTTATTCGTTAAATAGTCCTAACAAATGCCACTCTTGATTTCCAAATTCTCTAGATAAATTCACTCCTCACTTCGTGAGTCGTGAATTTATCGATAATTTGGAAATCACTCGTGGCATTACTTATGACAAAATAATAGTTTTACTTGGAAGACCTCAGAATGCGCTACTACCTGCCATCTACCAAATCAAACGAACGACTGATACAAGAGAGAAGTCAGATGCGGTCGACATTCCTGAAGAATTCTATGGTATGCCTACCACGATATTTATGAATTGGTCTGGACCAAACAAGGAACTAAGGCACCAGATAAACCGCTATGCAGTCTACGGCTTCCATCACAGAGTGTGTGTGAATGACTCTCATCATCAAATCGAAGACAGTTGCAGATGTAAACCATGTGGACTAAAGTGTACAATATATCATCTGGAATCGTGCTGCAAAGTGACAATGTCTTTAGCGCAATATCTCTATAATCAAATTTGGACGATTGTGCGGAATTATAGTATTATTATTATTTTATTATTATTATTATTATTATTATTATTATTATTAATAATAATAATAATAATAATAATAATAATAATATTTTTGACGTCTTCCAGACAAGAACGAACTCTCCCACATTATGCCAATCATGCCAATAATGTCAGGGATTACTTGGAACGGCTCTTCAATGATCGATGGATCAGACCGATGGTATGATTTTCTAATGTTGCACCATTAGACTTTTTACTATGAGGATACTGAAATACTTAAGTCTCAGAACTCCTGGTGTGGATTTGATTGATGCTCATCGAAAGGTCCTCGATACTTCTTAAACCGTCTCAACGGAGTTGGTTAAAAATACCTGGCGTGAAGTCGAATATCGTCTGAAAATGGTTCGAGCCATAAGAGGTACCCATGTGGAAATTTACGGATTACCATACAGACTTGTTGAGTTTATCTATGTTATGCTACAAATTGGATTGCAATACATTTATTACTTTCTGTTCTATAACAGTTCATTATCGCTAGTGTTGGTTCCAGACACACTGTATATTACCAAGTGAGTTGGATCATGCTATAGAGTTTGAGACTAGTATTTGGTGGCAACCACCCTGACTGAGGGTTATTTCTGATTTTCCTCAATCACACAAATAAATACCGAATTGGAATACCATTACCAAGATTCATTTCAACATATTCGCAAATTTGTAGAAATGTTAACATCTTGCACGCGATTGAGCTTAGCACTAGAAAGACTGCGAGGTCATTTTGATCCCTCTATGAAAGTTCCTCAACCTTTACCCCCCATACGTATGATTCAACTGGCTTGTAATTTTATGAATTTGTATTATTTGATGTAAATTTACTTCCTATGAAATTCAGAGACTGCAATAATTATATTGCAGTATGAACGGAGTTACAGAAGTACTGAGGTACGACTGAGGTATCAGAAAGACCCCTACAGTATTTTACACCGAAATACAATATGTTAATATAAATATCGAAATACTATGACATGAGTGGTATGGAATGGAGAGTGCTGCACAACAATGAATAGTTTATGGCACTTTCACAACAATTAAACTTACAATTAAATTAGAAAGACTGCGGGATCATTTTGATCTTATTATTTGATACAAATTTGCTTCCTATGAAATTCAGAGGCTGCAATTGCAGTATGAACGGTGTTATTTCATATAGGGACCAATGACCGCCCAGTCTTTATAGGTATAGGATGTGAACGCCAGCCTTTCTGGTGTTAATTTTTAAAGCCTTCATACTTTCGGAAATAAAACAAATATTTTTTTAGAAATAATATTGATTTATGGTTAGAAAGAAATTTAACCGTCCGCTGCTTTGCTCTCACGGTAACCTGCCTCATAAGCGGCCGACCCGGGGTAAATCCCCGGTTGGGACAAATTTGCTACATGGAATTTTTATCGGCGTTTTCCTCACCTGTAAAAGCAAAAGACAAATGTCTGGAAACTTTAAGACCAAACTGGTCTCCAAACATGATCTGACTACCACAATTAATATTCTTATCATATTTACCTTATTTAGTATGAATGACTGAGTGAATGCTGTGTCTTGTCTTAAATGTGTTGTCTCAGAGGTGGCCCTGGTATTGTGCTGATCACTCATACAGGAAGGCCCTCGATGTCTTTATATGGTCAGAAAAGAACTCGTGTGATCCAGAGTTATTACGTTTGTCCCGAAAGGCCGTATCACTGTGAAGCCAAGGTTTACCGGGCTATGTAAAAAAATACTTATAAAGGGAGGAATAAAATTAAGGTAAAGAGAGAGAGAGAGAGAGAGAGAGAGAGAGAGAGAGAAGAGACAGACAGAAAGTGAGAGAGAGACAGAGAGTGAGAGAGAGTGAGAGAGAGAGTGAGAGAGAGTGAGAGAGAGAGTGAGAGAGAGAGAGGTGAGAGAGAGAGTGAGAGAGAGAGTGAGAGAGAGTGAGAGAGAGTGAGAGAGAGAGTGTGAGAGAGTGAGATGAGAGAGAGTGAGAGAGAGTGAGAGAGAGAGTGAGAGAGAGAGAGAAAGTGAGAGAGAGAGAGAAAGAAAGAGAATGAGAAAATTTCACCCGTTTTTTAAATCCATGGCATTGTAAGTCTAGTATTTTGAACAAATATTAACATATTTATTTATTAATCTGATACTCAATGTACTATATAAAAGTGAATGTTTGTTTGTTTGTTCGTACTTTATGCGCGGCCATACCGTTGATCCGATTGTGATGGGGCTTTTCGTAAAATGTTCAAGAGATTCCCGGGATGAACATAGGCTGTAAGAGAGTTGTGATACTCAACTCTTACATCCTTCAAAATCACCCTTTGTAGTGGAAAACGTGAACAAAATAGCTCTTTGGATGCTTAAATGGCTTACGCTGCCTAAACCATAACAAACACACAACATTAATGTACACAGAATTGAATATCTCAAAACGCTCTACACAAAAGTCTGCGACAGCACACGTTTATCTCTTACGGATAACTCTCAATAACCATTTTTGTCTTTCATTGATGCCAAGAAGATCGAGACAAGTACGTAGATTCCTGTGCAAGCATAGCAGCACATGGCGGGTATTCGTTTACGGATATCTCACAATAACGAATTTTGTCTTTTAGCTCATTTATGCCAAGAAGTTCGAGATAAGTAGAATCCCGGGCAACACTCGGTAATCAGCACGGAGAATCTGAAAATAATTACGATATACATTTATAATTATTTTTCATTTTACTTATTCAATTAATCATAAGAAATACATTAATTTCAGTCTTTCAGCTTATTTATGCCAAGAAGATCGGGATGAGTAGATTGCCGGGCAACGCCGGGTAATCAACACGGGGTATCTAAAAATATAAACGTATACTTATTTTTCGTTTTAATTATTCAACTAAACATAAAAGACTATTAATTTTCGTTTATTTAGGCGTAGCAGCTGACGCCGGATATTAGCTAGTTACTTGATAAATAATCCATTAAATTAAAACAAACAATGCAATAAAATAAAACAAGCAAAAGAAGAAACATTTCCTGTAATGCAGCGTGTATAGAAAGAACACCGACAACGCCTAATATATTTAATATTTAAAGGAAGTGGCACTGTGAGGTTCATTTAATTAATAGTAGTTAGGACATTCACGACTCACCACAAATTTGTACACTTCTTGAAGACCAAGGTTTTTAATTAGAAATAATTTATAATGATACGTAACGTATCGGAACCTTGGTCTTTAAGAAATCTACAATTATGAGGCGAGTCGTGAATATTCTACCTCTTATTAATTAACGCCTAATATGTTGGACAGGACGATAAACGTACTCCTGAAAGAGAGCCTATTTTCGTAAATTCATTATTATGGCGCTATAGGGCGTGAAATTTCATCGAATTGTTTCTGGTGTGCTAATACGTAGTTATGCAACCCATTAGCCATTAGCGGAAAGTAGTTTGTCGAACTGTGCCTATTTCCCTGTGCATGCGTTACATCCCCCCATAGTCTATGGTTCGCGTCCTAATTGGATAGTTTGTGCTGTGTACCAGTGCAATAACGTTGTTGACAGCGTTATGACATGTACATAAGTAACGAAACAATCAATTTGTTGCTCGCACAGAGAAAAGTTGATGGAAACGGCAGAACTACTGCGCGATTGTAAGTAGAATAGTTTTCCAATATAAATGTTCCCTATCATTTGACAATCTGTAATCGAATACGACACAACACATTTAAATCCTTTTTTGTAATTTACTGCACCGTGTCTTGCTCTTGTCCTTTAATCTTAATCTCGTCATGTCTTGTATACTTAAAATGATCCGGAGAACAATACCGGCGGCAGCATTGATGCCGAAAGGGTTACCCATGCCGGACAAGTCGAAGAGAATAAGCCAGAGGAGCGTTGAAAGAGTGACAAACGTTTACCGTAAAATATAACCGTCAAAACCGCGGACATGGGTTCCACTAGGATAAAATTTTGCGGAAGTAAAATAATTTTCCACTAGGATCTCCGGACAGGGACTAATTCAGGAAATACATAACAAATACTCAAACACAGGTTCGTATGAACATGGAATGTTAGGACATTATATACTAGAGGTACACTACACATATTAATGTGGGATTTAGATAAATCACCCTAGGATATAATCGCTTTACAGAGATAGATTCCTCAGGAATCAGGAAGCTTTGCGTTATACAATGGGGGTTCAGTGAGGCCTAAATTAGGAACATTTAGTCCGAAGGCGAATCTTCTCTGCTATCCGATGTGTTAAGTTTGTCAGTGATAGAATATAATTCGAAAATGTAAACGACTTGATTTTGTAATCTTACGTGTAGATTATTCCACAGAAGATAAGAATGGCAACATCACGGATGAGTTCTATGAAGAATTAGAATGGGTCCATCAAAATTTCAAATGAAAATTGTCTTAGAAGATTTTAATACATAAATGGGCAAGGAAGATATAATCAGGCAAATAGTAGACAAATTTAGTCGCCTTGAAGAGAGTGAAAACAATAGCGTTAGATTAGTCATTTCTGCCACATCACAGAAATGTATTGTTAACAGCACAACATTCCAGTATAATAATTTTCATAAATACATTTGTTTGTTTCCAGATGACTGAACGTGAAACCAGATATATCATGTATTAGCACATAAACACCGGCACAGTAGCATCTTCGACGTTAGATCAATTACAGGGACAGACTGCAATTCAGATCATCAACTGGTCAGGGTGAAAAATAAGAGAACATCTATAACTTATGAGATGATTGAAAACTTTGAATTATAGAACATGAGAACTGAACTACAGCAAGAACACCAGTTCATAATATTGCTAATAGATTTGAATACAATAGTTTTCAGACGAAAATGGGGCAACCGAACAAGAATCTGATATAAATATGCAATGGTGACTGTAAGAGATACTATTAAATTATTAGCAGAAGAAAGAGAGCTTATTTAAAAAAAAGGAAAAACAAGAAATGGTTTGATGAGGAATGCGCAGACACTATAGAAAAGAAAGCTAGAAAAAATGTATTGGTTACACGAGCCAAATGAAGTAAATATAGACAATTAAGTAACAACAGATGGGAAACCACTAGATTATTAAAGAGTAAAAAGAGGGAATATTTTAGAGAGATGATCAATGATCTCGAAATTAATGTATAAAATCGGAACACTAGATAATTATATCAGGGTATTAGGATCGAGAGGAAAGTGTTTCAGACTAAAACAAATAGAAATAGAAATGAAAATGGGATATTATTGCAGATTCCGAGTATATTAAGTAATTTAAAAAAAAAGTTGACCAAATATTAAATGTACAAACAGAAAAATACGTATATTGAAGACTGGAATCAATTTGAACTTAGCGCTTCTCAAATTATGTTCGTATTCCTAGTTTCGTACTCAGTGTTTTTGTTTACAGAGCAAGAGGTTTCGTTCAGATTTCCGGTTTTAGACATGCTATTTTTTCCTAGGAGTGATAAATAAATCTAAATAAATAAATCTAAAAAAAAATTATTAGCATTGCACTATCACTTAAGTGTGTATGATTGCAACCTAATATGTTTCTAAGCGTAAAACAAAAATGTAATCGGAATAAAATGAAAAAAAGGAAAACAGAGGTTACTTGGCAATAGACTGATGTTATTAAAATCTAAAAAAAAAAATACATAAATCTCATACTTCATTGTATAGCTTATGACACAAAAGTAGGAAAAGCCTTAAAACGAGATTTTGCTAAGTCGAACATTTTTTCATGGATATATTAGCCTTGCCAATTGTTGCATGGCATCCTTCACAGATATCAACGGAAAACTTTTTTTTGGTGTGAATACAGCTGCATGCGAACGCTTCGACACTTAACCTTTATCTTAAGGTATACCTCCTTATTTATATGAGTTTCAAGTTACATTGTACTTCTACATTTCACGTCAGATGTAGATCTACTTTTTCACTCTTTAGCTTAATTTTATACGACATATAGGAAGTTTTCACCTTGCAGCATTTTATCAGATTCTGAGGAAATAAGTTCAGAAAATTATACATTTAGTGTAATTTTCTTTTATCGATTTGCTGTAATTCATCGAATTCTGAGGAGATATTTCGGGTAGTTCCCTCTTTAGTGGTAAAGGTCTCATACGGTCAGCTGTTTAACAAGTGAACACTGCAAAATTGAAGTGCATTTACGATGGATGTGACGGTTTTAGATCGACCAAAACCAATCAGCAATACCAATACTGCTGGTCAACTCTAATGCCTCAAGCCGAGAGGACGCCAGCTCGAGGCCATGTCAGGGTTTACAAATTATGTAGAATTACCCTTTACATCTCAATGACTTCAGCCGTGAATATTAAATCACTCGCTGACAGTGAAATCAGCTTACTAGCGTGATTCGCTGCACTATGTTCTTTTTTATTCCGATAACATGTATGTATAATGAAGATGAAATAATTATACCTCTTCTACTTTCTAGTATTTCAATTTTACTCTATCAATCACATATTATTCTCAATTATGAGTAAATAATTTTGAGGGAGTCGAACATAAGACAGATCGACCGCGGTAGACTGGTGCTTATGCTCCTCGAGACCCTTTGGCCTCGAAGGTCGATGGATTTTCAGGATGGAAAAATCCAAGGAGCAAGTCCTCTTGATTATTAAGATTTTCAGGCTCATAAAATATCCTGAAGCCTGAATAAAAAATACATCTAAGTAAAATTTACCGAATATTTCCATCTTAGATATCACTATGTGGCGGAATGCTGACCATGGGTCAATCAATGGTATCTATCCGAAAACTGTAATTATATCAGTAAGGTTGAATTTCCGCCCTGTAGGGGGAGCAGCGCTTAAGTCTCGTTGGGATAAACTAGGATTTACAAAAATAAGAATATTATAAGGGAAAGATTAGAAGGTATTAACTCAAGTTAGGTATGTACAGAGAACTTACGTCCAAGCCGTCACGAATCTCCGGATTAGTTAGTGACAGTGAGCGAGGGAGTTAGAACTTTAGACCCACTCCAATTTTTTGTTCGTTCGTCTATACTACGTGTGTACTAAGAAAATTTTGCTGAAGTCAGATTGGAGTTGATAAATATTAAATAATTCAATAGTAAGTTATACTAACAAAGGAACTCTCTAATATTACATGTCGAAACCTTCCTGGAAATTTCTCCCACAGAAGCGTTGCGATGTACGAAACCGTGTACAATATATATATATATTCAACATTAATAAAATTTCATGATTTTCGGATAACTATTTTTTAAATTTACATTCTAATTTTTCATTATATCTTAATATATAAATATTTCGTGTCACGTTGTTTGTCCGCGATGGAATCCTAAACTACTGAACCGATTTTAATAAAATTTTGCACACTGTGTGCTGTTTGATCCAACTTGAGACTTAGAGTAGTTTATAAACTAAATATATAGTCGTATTATTTTTATTGCAAATTACTTGTTTATTATTTAACAAAAAGAGAGAGATCCAGGTGCCTGCGCTTTTTGTTGCAACCGCGAATTTCAATTGAATAACAAATATTGATTATTTCATAATTTAAGTGTGTTCAGTGTTTATTTTATTTTCAATATTATTAATTTCGTGTGTAAGTATTAGTTTTAAGTAATCTGGCTGAATGACAGCAATTTAATTTAGATTTTTAAAGTATACCTTAGCCACAGCAACACGTAGCCGGGACTTCTAGTCTCTCTCTCTCTCTCCTCTCTCTCTCTCTCTCTCTCTCTCTATACATATATATATATATATATATATATATATCTGCCGCCTTTTAACTGCAAGCACAGAAATCGAAGCCACAATCTAGCAATAGCAAACCACGTAGCAGTTGGACTCCCTACATTACTTATAGAGCGGAGGGAAGTAAGGCGGGTGAGCGCGGACGGCAGGTAGTGAGGGTTAGCCCCTATATCAAGTGAGGAGTTGTATTACTTCCCTATAATTTAAATGAAGTATTTGTAGATGGATTGTAATGACTTGCAGTTAAAAACGGCAGATTTTATTGGACACGGCCTTGGTGCATCAGAAACGCTTCTCTGGGTGAAATTTCATGGTAGATTTCGGCATGCAATGCTTGGCAGGAAATTGTAAGAATAATCTTGTAAAGCCATTAAGTTATGCTATATTTTGTTTAGAGAGAGAGAGAGAGAGAGAGAGAGAGAGAGAGAGAGAGAGAGAGAGAGAGAGAGAGAGAGAAATGACGTAACACTTAATCGTAAATTGTCTTCTTGGCAATCTAAATATTTGATACAATGATTACACTGGTCTACAGTGATTTTGCTACTGAACAAAAACCTAATACGAGTGTGCTGATTACAGGTCTGAAGTTCGTTTTTGTATAACATGTCACAATTTTATTATAATTACATTTAATTTTTTTAATTTTACATTTTTTTATTTAGATATGTTTCCTTAATTTAATTATTGCTTCTCTAGATAAATGGAATCATATATGTTGAGACCAAGGCCTCCTCGATAATAATTTCATATATCATTTGTTTTAACATTTTAGTATCTTCTCACCAGCGGTATACTTTTTTCCTACAAAATTGTTTATTTCCACTAAAGTGAGTGCTTATATGTGATTCCGCAAAAGAGAAGTAATATCAACAGCATTTTGTTCCTTATAGCACTGTAATGTAAGTATACTCTAAATAAATTATTTAAACATTTTCTGTTAATGGTTTAATACTGTTGCAAACAAAATGCAATATTGATATGTAATACATAGTAATGTGAATTAAGAAGTTCACATATGAAAGTTGAGGTATATTGCTTTCATTGATGTCGGTGGATCCATTTCATTTCAGAATTTCGTTAATATGAAGAGAAACAGAAGCTGCATTAACCATACGGACAATTTCTGCTATATCTATGGAAAATATACACCACATGGTCAGCGTAAGAAGATAACAAGCAAAGTGAAGACTGCTTACAACAAGCACTATTTTGGATTATAGAGTAGGGGACCATAACAAAATTTGGGCACCCCAGCATTGTTGCACCGTATGTTACATTGGTCTTACACAATGGACTATCTGGTAATAGAAAATCTCTACCTTTTGCTGTTCTATTGATATGGCGTGAGCAAAAAGAAACACATCAAAGATTGTTATTTTTGCATGACAAAAATTGCTGGGTTTTCTAATAAAAATGAATCCAAAATGTTATATCAAAATTGTGAATCTGCCCGGAAACCACTTGCTCGTGATTCAGAGAATCCTATACCCCTTCCTCCCAAAGAGTTTATTGCTGACTTCTCCCATGATGACGATGAGGAAGAAATAGAAAACTCTTCGCACGACGAATTTCGTGTAGATGAGTTAGAGAATTCTCAACCTCATTTGCTAAATCAAGGTGATCTCAATGACTTAATCAGGGATTTGTCTCTTTTAAAAGAGAAGTTTGAACTCTTAGCATCTAGACTGAAGGAGTGGAATGTATTAAAGAATGGTACCACTGTCATGCTTAATAGAGGACGCAATAATAAACTGACTTTCATTTTCACATAGAAAGTAACTCTTTGTGTTTATCTAATGATGTAAATGTCCTCGTGAATAAATTAGGATATGTACACGAACCCCTCGATTAGAGATTGTTCATTGACTCATCCAAACTGAGCTTAAAATGTGTTTTGTTACACAATGATAACAATCAACCATCAATCCATTAAGCTCATGTTACCCGAGTGAAGGAGACATACGAATCCACGGAGATCCTTCTGCAAGTGATAAACTACACAAGATTTCAGTGGTTCATTTGTGGATATTTAAAAGTTATACCACTTCTGCGCGTACTTGGTCTACAGTTGGACTACACTATAAACATTAGCTTTTTGTGTATGTGGGATAACCGTGATGACAGTAATCATTTCAAGATTCAACGATGACTTCCACGGATTGAAACGACTGTGGGGAAAAACAATGTGAAACATAAAGCGCTTGTTGACGCGGAGAAGATATTTCTTCCAACCCTTTATATTAAACTGGACCTCATGAAAACATTTATGCGAGCACTGAATCATAAAGGTGAAGGTTTTATGTTTCCGAAAGAGACATTTGGGAGAATGAAGAGTAATGCGAAATTGAAGGCAGGAGTTCTCATTGGATCAGAGATCCGACAGTTGGTGTGTGGACACTACGTTCAGGACAAAACTAAATGCTCTTGAACTCGAAGCTTGGGATTCATTTCTACTTGTGGCAACAAGGTTTTTAGGAAATTATCGAGCTGTAAACTATGCTGAGATAGTGCATAACATGCTTAGAGCAATTCAGAATCTGGGTTGTCGCATGCCTTTAAAATGCACATCTTACATTCTCCTGTTGACATATTTCCTACAAATCTCGGGGGATATGAGTGATAAACATGGTGAGAGGTTCCAACAGGGCATATCAACGATGGAATCCAGGTACCAGGGTCAGTATGTCCCGAGAATGACGGGTGATGGCTGCTGGTTTCTACAGCAATCAACTATATTCCAACATAAGCGGAAAAGCAAAGGCTCTAAGCACTTTTAATAGATGTTTTAGTGCGTACTACTAATTGTAAGTTTATATATTTTTTTCTAAATTTATTTAAAGTAATATAATTTAACTATATATATATATATAATATAAACTCAATTTATACCACTAACTTTACGATAACTGACTATAATTAAATAACTATTATTAAATAGGAAGATTTCCTATTATTTTTAGAGACTCATAACTCAAATACGTGACTTGCTAGGATAAATCTGATTACAGATCTGGTATCAGCGCAACGCTTTAAGTATAATGTAGCCAGAATTTCCATAGTAGCAGGCAAAACACTATTTTTTTTTGTAGACCAGTGTAATTCAAACATAACTTTCTGAAGAAGTCAATGACAATGGGTTTACATCATTTTTTCTTTCTCTATATAGGCTATATGCATAAATTTAAAAATATACGATTTCCAGCAAAGACGTCCAAAAATCTAAACACAACAATGCATTTATCTACAATTTTGATAATCAGTGATGCTTTAGTTCGTAGTTACTAGGTAACAAAACCTATTACTTTATTGTAACAGAACACAAAACATAAAATTCAGGTTCAACAAAAAGTAAAATACTCTTTAATGATGAATGATATATATGTAACAACAATGTCTGTTGATTTATGGTGTCTTTTTTCTCCAAAGTCCACATTGCAACAATGTTTGTTGATTTATCACCCCCCCTCAAAGCCCACATCACTTTTTCTCTAATCATATCGTTTCTGCAATAAATAAATTTCATTAAATACACTAAATATACAACATATACTAAAACACTCCGTATATAAAATATTGTAGACAACACGTTACAAACATAGGTTTAGTAACTGGCTGCTCGGAGAACATTCCCTTTGGTGGTGCTCTAAATTGAGCATCCCGTTACTAAACTTCTGCTTTGTAACTAGTCTACATAACTATAGAAAATATATATTTGCAGATTTACATCCTTTTCATCTTAGATATAACAATTATCGAGCGAGTTGGCTCAGATGGTAACGTTTGAGATTGGTATTGGTAACGTCCTGATTACAGCCACTATCATCGACCAATAAAAGTAAGTTTTTCTTGTTTTTCCTCAGTCGTCAAATAAAATCCTGAGCTGGAATTTCATTACTACGATTTATTTCATAAGGTTTTCTTCTGAAATTTCACAATCAAGACGATATTTATGGTTGGAATTTCATTACACGGGCTTATATCATATTTTTATTTGATAATGGCATTTAAATTAAATCAACGATTTGCACAAAACGCATTAAATACATAATAATACAAATTCAAAGCCTATTGGAGAAACCAAAAGTTTATAGACCTAATATAACCTTACATATTATGGATTAAAATATATAGGAAATGAAAGGTGATAACACAAATAATACTAGCAATTAGTATAAAGAGACTAATAATGGATTTTCTGATTTGGAAGATAATTTCAATTATCTATATACAGAAGTAGCATGCTGCCTTGTCACGCTACGGGCCCGGGTTCGATCCCGGGGGGCATTTTTTCTGGGTGAGGTTTCTATCAGGGTTTTTCCTCACCTATAAGACAAATGTCAGGAAAACTTTAAGGCCCAAATGTTCCCCGAAATCTATGGCCATCATCATCATCATCATCATCATCATCATCATCATCATCATCATCATCATCATCATCATCATCATCATTATCATTATCATCATCATCATCCTTCACCGGTGTGGAAAGCAACGGGAAGCTACCACACCTACAATTTCCTAGAAAAGCTGCAAGCATAGCATGAACATGCTATGATTGCAGTGAAGGACCTGCCTTCGGGTAGAATTACTATGGATGGATGGATATACATACATATGTAAATATAATTTGTTCAAAATCTTAAATCTCCGAATGTTCTTCACCGATTGCTTTGAAATTTTTGACACAACGTTGCATTCAAATACGCGCATGTTTTTATATATCTAGATGTCACACTTCGGAAAGGTAAAAATGTGTTTTTTAATGACACAACGTCGCATTTAAACAGACTGAGCCACAACAACGCGTGGCCGGGTATAGTTAGTATGAAATAATGTAGTTAGTATGGAAACTAACAGGAGTTACTAAGAAGAAGCGTGGAAAGAAACTTTCCTTGAATTGTGTTCAAATTTTGGACAAACGGAACTCCAATAAAATCAATTAAAATTGTAATTTGGATATATATTTTAATTCAAATTTTACTCCGCTTAAAAATAAAACTTTAAGAATACAATTTAAAACTATGGGTCTATTTAAAATTTTGTAAACTAATACACTCTAATATAGGACTATTTATAATGTGCCCATCTTGTGACTCTTTAAATTAAAAAAAATATTATTCGCCTTGTTGCAGATATAGGTCTACCTTTAATCTACCTTCTCGTGCAGAAGTAGATTTTAAGTGGATTAGTGACTTAATTTTCCATCTACGCACGTTTCGGTTTATAAAATTACACAGTTTAGCATTTCGTTAAAATGGCATAAATATGTAGGTAATCGCTCTTAAGAATTTCATGTACACAGGCAATGATCAATTCAATAAGAATAACATATTCACTTTCTTAACGTTTTATTTATTTTTAGGATCTATTCATGTGGTTAAAGAGCAAGTTTCAGTGAAGAAACTGTGGAACCTCGATGAAGGTGGAGTAGTGGTTATCGTACTCCCCACTGGTTCCCAGGATCGCGGTTTGAAACTCGGCCGAGGCCTATGGATTTTTAAGGGAGTAAAAATTCAGTGTATTGATTCCTTCGAAAGCAGAGTGAAACCTGGTTTTCCTTGTCGTAGATTTGCGACACGTAAAAGAACCTGAAGGCTGGATTCGAAGGGCTTTGTTCAAAATTTGTCGGAATAATCATGAAACGTCAAAAAGCGTGGTTAAAAATTATTAACGATTAAATTAAAATTTTAAGAAATTCTATTCAATGGTTTCACTCAGGTAAACAACATTGCATTACGATAGCGCGTTCCACATTTATATTGAACTCCTATGTAATATTTAACTCTACGCTCCAGCATAAATGAATGTACGCTCAATTTTTCCCCCTCCTTTACCTGATATGGTAATGCATTTACACATTAGAAATTACAACATTAAACGCAATGATAAAAGAAGTAACAGTTTTTCAGAATACTGGACGAGTAGAACAAAAGTAAACACAGGTTTATTCTACTAAAGTCAGTCAAATAAATTGATGTCTCTATATATTTGTTGGGAATTATCAATAGTTTTATTGTATTCGTTTTATTTATTATTATTATTATTATTATTATTATTATTATTATTATTATTATTATTATATATATAAATATTAGAACAAACCAACACATTTAACTATCTCGGATACCAAGTTACATACGAAAAGGAAAAAGATTTTACCCAAAAAATTATAAAATTTAACAGAGTGACAGGAATTATAAATAATACTTTCAAGCCAAACAGTACAGCAACACACACAAACTAGAATTTATAAAACACTGGCCAGACACTTATGTTACGGCAGTGAGGCCTGGACCATTCGCAGTGTAGATGAACAAAGACTAACTGCGGCAGAAATTAAATTTATGAGACGTACTGCAGGTTACTCAAGAACAGACCATAAAAGGAATTCTGAGATTCTCAAAGAATTAGAAACAGAATCAGTCATGAATATGTACAAAAATACAGAAAAACTGGAAATCTCACGTAAGAAGAATGAGCAGAACAAGAATACCACGTCAAATATTAAATTACCAGCCACCAGGCAAGAGATCTTTGAGCAGACCCTTCAAACGTTGGATTGAGACCGTAACAGACCACTAGCTCTATCACATGAAAGGAAGATTATTATTATTATTATTATTATTATTATTATTATTATTATTATTATTATTATTATTATTATTATTATTATTATTATTATTAAAACACCATGATCTGAGGTAGGTGGATTATGCACGAAATGATTGGAAAATATTAGCTTAGAAAACGGATGTATGGAGAATTATGTCCGCGCTTCCTTAGACTTCCGGGATGGATAGTGACAGTGGGATAGATAATAAATTATTATTATAAATATTATTAATATTATTACATTATTATTATTATTATTATTATTATTATTATTATTATTAGTTTCGCTATTAATTAATTTACATGTTAACTATAGCTGTATTATTATTTTAATGTAAAATCTACGTTTGTCCAAGTCAAGTCGCAAATTAAACATGCTAATTAAAACAATTTAATAGTTAAAATTAAATACCAATATAATAAATGTTATTAAATATTAAATACAAAATTATATTAAATATTAAATAATGCGATTGTCTATATATCGTATATATGTATGTGTGTATATATATATATATATATATATATATATTCATAATACAAGGTGTTTCTGCTAGGGCGGGACGGGAGCCACGAAATGGGATATCCACGGAGAAGCAATCTCTAACTTATAATTCAGAATTCAATTGTGCCGACTAGCAACTTCTCGTTCACTCAACGTTTATTAAACACACAGAACGGGTTTGTTTTTGGATAATATATACTTGCAGTGAAGTGCAGCGCGGCCCAATAAGTTATACAGTTACTCCTGAACGCTCAATCATCTATGATGCATATGTTATAAATTTCAGATAAGTCTCTCTCTGTTTTATTTATTTATTCACCGCTGAGTGGCATTATATTTTTCAGGCAACCTAGGCACCCTTAAAAGAGAGTTGCCACGCGAGGGTCGGGGCCAGTCCCACTGTCATAGAAACACCTTTACATTACTGCATTCATTTTAATTACATTTAATTCAGCATAATCATTTATATATACAAAAGGCTTTAATCTCGTCGTATTCTGAACAGTTCGGACAGTATCATGCATTAAAATTGAACTTCAATTTCGCAAAGTCACGCTTTAAAGAGAGTTAATTATTCATCGCCGCAATTTGCAATGACTTTCCTATTAAATTACCTCAGACTGACGTGTTTAAAAAAACAAACACAGACTACTAATTTTTACCCAGAAATGTAATACGGGAAAAATATCTCCCTTAATTTAAATTAGAGGGACATTAAATTTGAAGGAAACTGATGTACAGTTGCCATATTAAAATCGTAAAAATATTTTATGTTTCTGAGAAAGCTAATAATACAGTATTTTGTTGGAAATTAATGGTATAATTATTTAATTGTTCACATTTCATACCTAGACCTCAGAAGCAGAATGGCACATATCCATTTTTCTACTTTATATGCTGTACACGGAGATAAAGGCCCATGGGACAATATGGGTTTATGTACGAATACCATCACATCATGCAGTGTGTTCCTAGAAAAAAAATATAGAATCCACGTATTTCTAGTCTCCATCCATCCATAGTAATTCTGCCCGAGGGCAAGTCTTTCGCTGCAATCATAGCATTTTCATGCTATGCTTTGCAACTTTACTAGGGAACTGTAGGTGCGGTAGCTTCCCGTTGCTTTCCACACCGGTGAAGGATATTATAAAGATGATGATGATGATAGCCGGATGATTTTTCGGGACGGTTGGGCCCTAAGCTTTCTGACATGTCTTACAGGTGAGGAAAAACCCCGAAAAAAACCTCACCCAGGAGCATGCCCCGACCGGGAATCGAACCCGGACCCGCTGCCTCGAGTCCACAGCGGTGGACATTTCTAGTCTAAGGTGCAATATTTAATTGGAGCTATAATCATATAAAGACCGAGTTTATCGCTAGGATAGTTACTGTTAATATTAACTAAGGCGTAAGAGCTAACCTATAATTAAACAAAAAGTGAAAAAAAAATCACATCTCCGCTGCCATATATCGAATCCGAGTCGTCTAATGCGTAGTTAGACCACCCGTCGTTGGATTTCATATAGTGTGTTCAAAAAAAAAAAAAAAATATATATATATATATATATATAGAGAGAGAGAGAGAGAGAGAGAGAGAGAGAGAGAGAGAGAGAGAGAGAGAGAGAGAGAGATAGAGATAAAGCAACGGGAAGCTACCACACCTACACAATTCCCTAGTAAAGCTGCAAGCATAGCATGGAAGTGCTATGATTGCAGTGAGGGACCTGCCTTCGGGCAGAATTACTACCTATGGATATATAGCTCTATCTATATGATATATATATAGAGAGAGAGAGGAGAGAGAGAGAAAGTAATTCAAACTACAAGTAAAAGTTTTTCCTTACCTATATCCCCACGAGAGGTAGAGTGCTCCTTGCGGGAGATACGTAATCAAGCAATTTAGTTATGGTTATTTCCCTACAGTTGTCAAGTGACATGTGGTTAGCTCATCAGTAAAATTAATATATTCTGTATACATCAGAGTTCAATACTCTTCCAGTCATACAAAATGTATGATAAAATTATGCAGGATCGAAAGTAATACTTTATTTTATTTTTATTTTATGGAGTGTTCAACATAACTTCCATTCATTGCAATATATTTTCCGCTCTATATCTGAAGGAATTTAGAATTCTTCGAAACATCCACAGTTACTGTAATTTTAATTATATACTCCTTAACATCTCAGGTCTCTCAATTTCTTCTTGTTTCCGCAAGAACAAAAAACCGGAATTTCACGGCCGTTAATTGAAAATCTAACTATCAACCAAGATAATGTCTTTAAAACATATTTCGTGAATTTTTATATATTTTTTGCCATAGAAACAATAAAAATTGATAACAACATGGCCATGACTGAGGCTTTGGTTCCTAAAATAGAATTCTTTTGATAGTAAACAATTGGCCACGTCTCAGAAGTATTAGGCCCTAATGATTATAGGCACTACTTTCTATTTCTATAGTGTTCTGCCCTAGGGCAGGTCCTTCGCTGTAATCATAACATTTTCATTGTATGCTTTGTAGTTTTACTAGGGAATTATAGGTGCTTCCCGTTGCTTTCCACACCAAGGATGATGATGATGATGATGACCCGACGATTTTCTGGAACCTTTCAGGCCTCAAAGCTACCTCATTTGTCTTACAGATGAGGAAAAACCCCGAAAAAACCTCATCTAAGAAGCTTGTCCCGACGGGAATCGAACCCGGGCCCACTGCGTGACAAGGCAGCACGCTACCTCGAGACCATAACGATGGAGAAAACTAAGCTAATGATTTTATATTATTTTTGGTGCAGATTTCCTCTTATCTGAACATAAGATATTCTTTTCAAAATACACAGTACAGAATATAATTTTTTACTATATTTGTATTTCGGACACACTGTAATTTTCCCCTTTTTATGTTAAATTTACTTTTACCCTTCACACTATTTAACCCTTTCCTTTATCGACATTCCTCGCATGTATCTCTAATTTCTTTTTTCTTTACCCCAATACATTCGCTTCCCTTTCCAACCACTTAAAATTCTTTTCAGCTATTCAATTTTTTTCTCTATGTTCCATTTGAGCATTGCTTCTTAAGTAATTATGTTTTGCTCTCTTTCTCTGCAAGTGCTTTGGAGAAGCGTAGCCAGTAATTGAGTCAATTAGAACTTGGAGGGGGAATCATATGTTGTTAGATCCATTCTACCATGTTAATGTGGCTTCTAGGATCATCTGACCAGAGACATTTATCGGGAAAATGGCCATCAAAGGGGCAGTGAAACTGATCTCTTGGTAATTCACGTTCATTATGCACCGACTAATTAAGGTTCAAGACTTTCAAACTCAGTTTTAGATAAATCCGAACTGTGTCATGATCAAGTGAGCTCTGTAATTCATACCTATCATAGAATCACTTTGATAAATTCTAAGCTTTGCTTTGTAAAATAAAATAACGCATATTCTCTTCAAATGATAGCCACATCAATGTAATTTTTTTTTAAAAAAGTCCAAGTTTTATACGGAAAGCATAGATGTTTTGATCCTCTTTAACAGGTGATGAAAGCTGATGGGGCGGACAATAGAATTCGCATTTTTTAGCCGACGCGGTACAAAAAGTAGATATGTGAGTAGACCTACGCTTCGGCCGACTTTGCACCCAGAAAAGTTCCTCGTACTCATTTTATGGAAGCTGAGTGGCTACTTTGCTGGATACGAGTAAGGGAAGAGACATTTCCAAACCTTCGCTGAAATAAATTAAACACTATGACGCTTTGCCGAAACTGGCTCAAACAGGCTTGACATAAACATTTTGGACTCAAAATATAAACTAGTAACAAGAAATGTTGATTAATGGCTGACGGTTTAAAATTTGTGTGTGTTTAGCGTGTATTGTGCATGGTTAAAGTGATTACAGGCAACTCGCATCAATAGGAACCTCAAACTCGATGCTATTATTTTTGCAGACGATTTAGTTCTTCTGGCACTCTCGGAAATTGATTTGCAACGATCAATTTATAATTTACAAAAAATAGGTGCCAATTAACAAAACTAAAATTATGGCATTTCATGGGAAGGACCCCATGCAAAGTAAAATCTGTCTCCAGAATAACATTTTAGAGAGATCTAATCAATTTAAATATCTTGGATATTATCTCTCTATCTGGGATGAACAGGATATCCCTGAAAAAATTACTAGTTATAATACACGTTTGGGAATTATTATATCAAGTTATGAAACCATCCCTTGTGCAAAAAAAACCAGATTACGTTTATATAACACTTTGGCCAGACCAGTGTTGACCTATGGCAGTGAAGCATGGACACTAAAAAGAGTAAAGCAATAAAGAAGAAAGAAGTAAGTATTTTCTTAAAAACTTCTTCAATTTTGTTATATCACTTGGTAAAATTTAAGATTTTTAAAATACCTTATGAATCTTCGTTGAGGTCACTATATATACTCGTAGCTTTGAAATGATTATAAAATTAGTACCTTATTTTGAGGTCGCCTAAGAATAAGTTACTCGTTTTATAATTTAAAAGCTTAATACGGTTTCTTATTATTTTAATAATAATAATTCTGCTAGGCAGAATCAGTAATAGTTTAAATACAGTTGTTCCCCATTAATAACGACATTACGCTGGAGTTTTAGTATATACATACATCATACATACATACATACATACATACATACATACATACATACATACATACATACATACATACATACATACATACATACATACATACATACATACATAATACATACATACATACATACATACAGACATACATACATACATACATACATACATACATACATACATACATACATACATACATACTCATACATACATACATACATACTACATACATACATACATACATACATACATACATACATACATACATACATACATACATACATACATACATACATACATACATACATACATAACATACATCATACATACCTACATACATACATACATACTACATACATACATACATACATACATACATACATACATACATACATACATACATACATACAATACATACATACTACATACATACATACATACATACATACATCCTACATACATACATACATACATACATACATACATACTACATACATACATACATACATACATACATACTACAATACATACATACATACATACATACATACATACTACATACATACATACATACATATCATACATACATAACATACATACATAACATACATACATACATACATACCTACATAATACATTACATACATACTACATACATAATAACTTACAGACATACAACATACATACATACATACATACATACATACATACAACATACATACATACATACATACATACAT